>VDFB02070754.1:0-67334 GCA_007258455.2 Sequoia sempervirens | reverse complement strand
AATGCGCCCAACTTAGGTGAAGAAATGCTCGAGTCCAAGACCGGAAAATCCTTCAAGATCGGGATGAAAGAAAAGATAAAGTACCAGGCGTTGAAGAATTGAAGAATGACGACTAAGAAGAAGATCATCCTCAAGCACTGAAATGCCCTCAAGACTAAGGTAGAAGTTGAAGCCATGATGATCAAACTCATCTAGTCTGCAGTCAAGAAGAAGAACAAGAACAGTGTGAACGCGTTTACAAACAGGAATCTTCTAGAAGATGGTCGACATTAATTGCTCATTTATCACTCCACTCTTCTTGGTAGCAGTTTTTAGGGTTAGGGCTTATGTGGCTCAATCTGAGCCCTTCATTGTAATTGAATCTGAGCCGTCCATTGGACTGGGCCAACTATAAAAGGGGCACCCCCCCCCCCCCTCATTTGTATCTCATTAGAGTAGAGATTAGAATAGAGAGACAGCTTAGAAGTAGCATAGTGTAGATTGGTAGCGTAGTTTGAAGAAGAAGGAAAGTTTATCCTTTGAAAGCTTTGTAAGAAATTGTTGTGAACACTCTCATAATAAAAAGAGTTTTCATTGATGATGATCTTGTCTTTTGTTGTGAGCAGCTAGCAAGATTTCTTCGTCCTTCCAATTCAAGTAGAATAAATTTCATTTCATGCAAGTAGATGCTAGTTGTGGAATGTGGTGTTTGATTCGAGCAAGTTTCATCTATCCATACCACTAGTGTGTTCGCTGATGGTGAATTCGCCTTGTGTGGTCAACTGGAACATTGCGGACTTAACTTCGTTTGTGATTCACAGGTTGGTATGCGTCGTTGTGACAGTGTCTTCGTGTTGAATTATGATCTGAATACCTTTGGTTACTCCTCTGAAGATTGCACCGGTTTTGTGGAGGTTGTCCGAAGCGAAGCAAAGCAAAGCTCAGTTGAAGTTTGCAAGAATTGATCGCCATGTCCCACGCCTTAGAGTAGATTAGGGCCTTCTTATCCCTGCAACCATTTTAATTCAGTACTTGCTGGTTAGTTTAGGAAACAAGAGCTTCATAGACAAAACCTTTCGAGCATTCAAATACCTTTCTCCGTTGTTGAACAATTTTGTAAGTCCCCTTGAAATACCAACAAATCACATCGAGCCAACTGAGACTATCCACCACATGAAGGAACCTTGGAGTTGAATGCATGATCTTTCTAGCAATCTTAACATGCAGGAGATTTTGTTCAAGAGAGGATAGAGTCGCCGTTGGTAACTTTATTCTGTGTTGGTGCGGTCACAAAAATCACATCAACAGGTAGCTTGGAGTCTTATATTGGAGAGTTCCAGAGAATTTCGGTTATGGTCACAAGAGTGTCAGAGAGAAGGCTGGTCATTCTCTTTGTGGAAGGGCTTTTTGAGCCAATGAAGGGCTGGATTAAAGCCTTTGATCCTCCCACGTTACAGGAAGCCATGAGAAAGGCTCGTAGTATGGAACTTACTACACCTCGGAGTAAGTTCAACTCAAATGCTTCCTCATCAAATAGGGAAGGCAAATCTGATTTTTCATCAAATAGGGACAGCAGACCTGATTTTAAGAAATCAGAAAAATTTGATCAAAAGAAGTTTTCAGCCCCTCTAGATCGTGAAACAATTAATGATTTACGAAGGAGAAAGCTTTGCTTCTATTGCAAAGGGCCCTATGACTTAAACCATGACTGTCCTCTCAAGCCAAAGGGACAAAATAGGCAGTTAGAATGGTTTTATGATGAAGAAAATAATTCTGATTTTTCAGACCAGCAAGCTGATGAAGATGGTTTTGAGGAAGAAAACTCAGAAATTTTGGTAGAAAAAGAGGTGGAAAAAGAGCTACAGGAAGCTCACATGTCAAGTATACAAAGGGAAGGTTCATTTCGTTTGCGAGGACTCTTAGCTAGTCAAAGAGTCATATCATTACTTGACACAGGTGCAACCCACAATTTCATTGATGCTCAATGGAGAGAAGAGGGATTCAGACTCAGCAGTTTGAAGGCATCAAGGTTAAAGTTGCAAATGGTTATACTCTCAAATGTGAGAGGATGATTCCAGATCTGCCCATGAAGCTCAACAATTTTGAGTTCGAGGCAGATTTTTATGTGGTTACAATGGGTGAGACTGATGTTGTTCTTGGCATGAAGTGGCTTCATGCAATCGGTGAGTTCACTCTCAACCTTCGAGAGATGGAAATGAAATTGCAGGTTGATGGAACAAATCACATTTTAAAAGCCATCAAGGACAGCAATTTGAAGGTTATCACATTGAGAAGAATGGAAAGAATAATTCGTAATGAAATGGTAGAGTGGGCAGTAGAATGCAAGATGATGCCTTCTTATGAAGAGCAGCATAAAACTCCATACCATTCCAATGTGCAGGCTCTCAGGGACAAACATGCGAAGGTATTCAATGATATACCTCATGGTACACCTCCTGATAGGGGAATTGAGCACATTATCGAGTTAGAGGAGGGCACTAAGCCCATCATGATAACTCCTTACCGGCACCCGAAACGATTGAAGGATGAGATAGAGAAGACCATCAAAGAATTACTCACTATGGGACACATCAGGCCGAGTAAGTCTCCCTTTGCTTCTTCAATAGTTTTGGTGAAGAAGAAGGACGGTACACTTAGGATGTGCATTGATTACAGGATGCTAAACAGGAAAACCATCAAGAACAAGTATCCTATTCCGCGCATTGATGAGTTGTTAGATGAGCTTCATGGGGCTTCCTACTTCTCAAAGATAGATTTGAGGACAAGGTATCATTAGATTAGAGTCCGAGCAAAGGACATTGAGAAGACCGCCTTCAGATGTCATTATGAACATTTTGACTTCTTGGTTATGCCTTTTGGGTTAACCAATGCGCCAGCTACCTTTCAGTCCACGATGAACAGGGTTTTCCAACAGCAGTTGAGGAAGTCAGTGTTGCTGTTCTTCGATGATATTCTTGATTATAGTAGGACTTGGGCGGAGCATTTCGCTCACTTAGATGCCATGTTGAGCATACTGGATAGGTAGTCCTTGTATGCCAAGGAATCCAAATGTACATTGGGCATGGGCAAGTTGCTTTATCTAGGTCACATCATCAGTAGAGAGGGTGTTAGCATGGATCCTGACAAGGTTCATGCCATTGTTGATTGGCCTGTTCCAGAGACCTTGATGCAGCTCAGGGGATTTGTTGGTTTGTGTGCTTTCTACCATCGATTTGTTGGTGGGTTTTCACAACATGCAGCACCCCTTACAGATTTGATGAAGAAGGGAGCCTTCGTTTGGACGCCTCAAGCATAGGAGTGTTTTGAGCAGTTCAAACATTTGATGAGAACATGCCCAATGTTAGCGTTGCCAGACTTCACCAAACCATTCGAGCTTCACTGTGATGCTAGTGGAGAAGGTATTGGTGCAGTAATCATGCAGGACCATCATCCGATTGCTTTCGAGAGTAGGAAGCTAAGGGGTCCTGAGAGGAGTTTTAGCATCTATGATAAGGAGATGTTGGCTATCATGCACACTATGGCCAAATGCAGGCAATATCTAGTTGGCAGCAAATTTTGTGTCAAAATGGATCATAACAGCCTGAAACATTTCCTTGGGCAGCGAGACCTAAATGAGAAACAACAGAAGTGGGTTAGTAAACTACAGTCATATGATTTTGACATTGCATATGTCAAAGGGACACAGAACGTAGTTGCTGATGCATTATGTCGCCGGCCTCACTTGAGCTCCATTGCAATGATTTCAGAGGATTGGAGTCACTTGATACTTACAAAGTATGCCAAGAATCCTTGGGCTTCTGGCATAGCTGACAGGACTATACAAGATGGCAGGTACTCTCTTGAGAGTGATCTTATCATTTACAAAGGGAAGATATTTCTAGTCCCAGGTTCTGAGGTGAAGAACAAGGTTTTGCAAACTCTTCATAATTCACCCATGGTTGGTCATCCCGGGTACTTTAAGACCTACAGGCAGGTACGAGAGAGATTCACGTGGAAGGGTCTCAAATCGGATGTTCTTCGGTTTGTCAGGGAGTGCTCTGTTTGTCAGCAGAACAAACAAGAGCATACTTACCCTGCAGAGTTGCTACAGCCGCTTCCTATTCCTAAGGGGAAGTGGGAATGCTTGTCGATGGATTTCATTACGGGCTTGCTGAAAGCTTAGGGTAGAGACAGCATTTTTGTGGTAGTTGATCGTCTGACGAAGTATGCTCATTTATTTCCGATCACTACTACTTACTCAACTATTCAGGTGGCAGACTTGTTCTTCAGAGAGGTATTCAGGTTACATGGGTTACCTCGGAGTATAGTCAGTGATAGAGACAGCAGGTTCATGGGTAATTTCTGGCAAGAGTTATTTAGACTTTGTGGGACCAAGCTTACTCCGAGTACTAGCTACCACCCTCAGACAAATGGACAGTCTGAGATTGTCAATAAATGGGTGGAAGGATATCTGCGGAATTATATCTCTGGACAGCAGAAGGGTTGGGTGAAGTGGTTATACCTTTGTGAGTACTATTACAATTCTACCCACCACATGTCCATCCAAATGTCACCTTTCTGAGCATTATATGCCTATGATGCTCCATGTTTCATTGATTTGCTGCTGAGCGACTGCAGAGTACCGAGTGTTGGTGATCTGTTACAGGAAAACCAGGATATTATTATGAGAGCTCTTAGAGAGAATATTCGGAGGGCTTAGAATCAATAGAAGCAGTATGCGGATCAGAGGAGGGTTGAGCGATCTTTTGAGGTTGGTGATTTGGTATACCTCATGCTACAACCCTACAGACAATCCACTCTTAGGAAGAGGGGCTCTAAGAAACTCAAACCACGCTACTACGGGCCATTTGCCATTGTCAGGCGAGTAGGCGAAGTGGCTTATGAGTTACAGTTACAGGCAGATAGCAGGGTACATAATGTGTTTCATGTATCACGCCTCAAAAAGGCGTTGGGACAACACATAGTTCCTTCTACAGATTTACCACCCTTGGATGATGAGGGGAGATTGATTTTAGTACCTGAGGCCATAGTTTGCAGACTCTCGAGACTCGCCGCGAACTCAGGAGTCCCGACCCTAGCCGAGTCGACTCGCCACGGACTCGGGAGTTGAGTCCAGGAGAGTCTTGGGTCGGGACTTCCGAGTCCAAGCTCAAGACTCGGCCGAGTCCTGAGGTCGAACTCAGGAGTCCCGACCCAGGACTCTCCTACGCGGCTGAGTGTTAAAATGGGTTAAAACCCATGTTTCTTTTTATTTTATTTTTCATTCTTAGACTCTCAATTGTGAAAAACAGGTCTGCAAATTGATTTGGGATTGATTGAAGCAAGGAGAACGAACTAAAAAGATCAAAATAGAGCCAGGTAAGTGATCTAACAATTCTTTTTGTTTGTTTTCTTCAATTTCTTGCATTCAAAATCAAAAAAATCAAGAAAAATAAGGGAAAATGCTGCCAAATTTTTTTCTATTTTCCTTTTTAGCCTAATTCTTATTGTTTCTACTTCTAGCTTGGATTTGCATTCTTTTTCTTTTGCAAATGTTTAAAACTTTGAATCACATTTATTTGCTGATTTTTTAGCAAACCCTAGCTGGTTTTTTTTTTTCCATGTTGAACTTGAAACAGCAATGTCGTCTTCAAATCCAAAGGGATTGAAAAAGACCCTGCATGGAAGTATGGAATTCCAGGAAATAAAAAAGGTGAAGTGACATGTAATGAATGCCAGAAATGGATGACAGGAGGAATAAACAAATTAAAATACCACCTTGCTAGAATACCTGGGCAAAATGTGGAGGGATGCAAGAATACTACTCCTGAGATTATTAGAGAGATGAAAGCCCTTCTTGCTGAATATGAGCTTAAAAAAGATGAAAGACAAAAAACAAAGGATGCCCTAGCAGCAGCGATGAGTGGATCCCAATCCCATTCTACACCATCTATGCCCCATGGTGCTGCAAGTCCAAGCTTCTGTGCTCCACATTCATCTTTTGGTGAGAGTCCTGATGGTTCCTTTTCTACTGCTAGTGCTAGTCAGGGTCCTTCATCAAGACCAAATTATTTTATTCCAGGTAATGTTCCAGGAGCACAACCTTCACTTGAAGGTACCGGTTGGAATAAGGAAAAGCATCAAGAAGCTAGGATGGCTGCTGCAAACTTTTGGTACTACAATAATCTACCTTTCAATGTTGCAAACAGCCCATATTGGGAAGGTTTGGTGAACGCCCTTACAGTTGCAGGAAAGGGGTTTAAGACCCCATCATCTAGAGATTTGAGTGGGCCATTGCTAGAGGAAGCCGTAAAGAATACACGGCTTGTGGTTGATGAGCAAAAGAAATTTTGGCGAAGAAAAGGTTGCAGCATTTTATCTGATGGGTGGACAGATGGACGAAATAGAACTCTCCTTAACTTTTTAGTGGCCTCTAATGGTGGATTGGTGTTTCTAAAATCAATAGATGCCTCCCATGAAGTTAAAAATGCTGAGACTTTATGCAATCTATTAGATGGGGTGGTCCAGGAGGTTGGAGTTGATAATGTTGTCCAAATCATCACGGACAACGCAGCTGCATATGTAGCTGCAGGTAGACTACTTATGGAGAGGTATCCCACAATTGCATGGTCTCCGTGTGCTGCACATTGCTTAGACCTATTGCTAGAGGACATTGGGAAGATTTCATGGGTCAAAAGAGTGGTTGAAGATGCAAAAAGTGTTACAAAATTTATCTACAACCATACTT
Source organism: Sequoia sempervirens (assembly GCA_007258455.2). Taxonomy (NCBI): domain Eukaryota; kingdom Viridiplantae; phylum Streptophyta; class Pinopsida; order Cupressales; family Cupressaceae; genus Sequoia; species Sequoia sempervirens. The sequence goes on along the minus strand of VDFB02070754.1, from coordinate 60,607 downwards.
GGGTGCTTTCTTTGATGAGGAAATTCACAAATGGAAAGGACCTTGTGCGACCTGGAGTGACACGATTTGCTAGCCACTTCCTCACATTGCAAAGCATTCTTGGTGCCATTGGTCATCTCAAGCAAATGTTCGTGTCCGATGCTTGGAAGGAGTCCTCATTTTCCAATAGACCTAAAGGGGAGAGGATTGTTGCCATAGTTTTTGATGAGACATTCATCAAAAATGGAGAGGAGTTGATGGGGGTAAGTAGCAATCACACAAAAAAAATTATACATGATAATCTATTTGCTGTTTTTATTTTTTGAGGGGTTAATTTTGTTATAATTTAACATTTGTTTTCATTTTTTTAGGTGACAGAACCTTTGGTGAGGGTTCTTCGTATGGTGGATGGAGATGGCATGCCAATGGGTTTCATCTATGAGGCCATGGATAGGGCCAAAGAGGCCATATCACGTTACTATGGCGGCAACAAAAGGAAATATGAAATCATATGGCGCATCATTGATCGGAGATGGACACACCAACTCCACCAGCCGATTCATGCCTTTGCCTACTTCTTGAATCCGAAGTTCTACTTCTCGGACACATTTAAGGCGGATGAGGAGGTCATGGAAGGTCTTGTCATATGCATTGATAGGATGGTGCCTGATCGTGAGCTGAGAGATAAAGTGCTTGATGAGTTGGAGGTGAGATTTGTTACATCTTATTTATGAATTTGCAATGTTGAGCCTTGACTATCTATGAATTTTCTATATTTGATTTACTTTTTCTTTTATCTATTCAAGGTCTACAAGGGTGCAGAGGGGAGACTCTTTTCCTCCCAGCAAGCAATTGAAAGGAGAGGAAAACAACAACCAGGTAAAAAATGAAATTAGAAACTTGATTCTTATTTCTTACATATAGATTGTTTACTTTATTCTTATTTCTTAATACTTATATTTTTTAAACATGTTTTTGTAGATCTATGGTGGGAGAACTATGGTGCTAGCACACCAAATCTTCAAAAGCTAGCCATACGAGTCTTGTCACAGCCATGCAGTGCTTCTGGGTGTGAACGCAATTGGAGTTTATTTGAGAACATTCACACAAAGAAGAGGAACAGGTTGACTCAACAGCGCCTAAATGATTTAGTTTTTGTTTGGTACAACCTTCGCCTTCAAACTAGAAAGGTGGAGGGTGTTTCACACGAGTCCATCGACTTGGATGACATTGATCCATATGGTGAATGGACTATTGATGAACAAAATGATGAGGCTGATGTCTTCCTTACTGATGAGGATCTTGCTGAATTAGAGAGAGCAGCAGCAGAAGAAGAAGCAGCAAGATTGGATGCCATGGAGGATGACGAAGACACATTTGAATATCATGTTTCTCCTGCTCGATCTCCTAGTCCTCGTTCGGATACTATAGCATGGGCACCTTCTAGTTCTAGGCCTCCAAAATTGAGTACCATTGGGAGGGGAAAGAGGAAGATGTAGATTACATGTGGTTGTTAATGTTTTCCTCTTTTTGACATGATTATATGTAAACATTTATAAACTTATGATGCTGTTATACATTGAAACTATGAGTATTTGATGACTATGAATGATGAAATTTCAATTATTGAGTGTTTGATGATCATATGACATGTGTAATCTTTGAATTATGAGTGTTTGATAATCAAATTAGGCTCTTATGTTCTCTAAATGCATTAATTTGTTCTTGTTTTTTGTAAAACTACGGTTTTTTTGAGTCCTAGCCGAGTCTTTTCCCGAGTCTATGCTAAGTCCCGAGTCCGAGTCATATTTTTGGGCTGCCGAGTCCGCAGCGAGTCCGAGTTTGCAAACTATGCCTGAGGCCATTCTGGAGTTCAGAGAGCGTCCTTTACGGGGGCGAATTCTTGGGGAGTATCTGGTTAAGTAGAAAGATCTGCCGGCAGACGATGCAACTTGGGAGGGTGACAGTATTTTACAGCATCCAGCTTTGAGTTTGCTTGAGGACAAGTAAATTCGGGGAAGGCAAACTGTAATGTCCCCATTATTTTAGCTCAGTTAAGGAGCAAGTTGAGTTAGCCTATCTCTTGGACCCTTGTAGGCTAACAGGATCTAGTTAGAGGGTCAGTGGCCATTTTGGTGAGTTTGTCATTCTCACCCCTTCAGCTTCAGTACGAGCATTTGGTGTTCAGTGTTCGCCAGCTTCTAACGGCACGGAAAGATACTGAGTTTGGGGGAAGTTACGATATATTTTGTGGTTAAGTTAAATATTAATATTTAACTTAAATGGACTATTATTATAAAGTCAATTTGACTTTATAAAATTAAAAGCCACTTAAATTTATCATAAAGTAATGAAGTATTACTTTATAAAAATCATAAAGTGATTAATTAAAATCACTTAAGTGGGCGCCCAAGTATTTAAGTGAAAAAACTATTGAAAAAGTAACTTAAATATATTTCAATATATTTAAATAACAAAAAAGGGCGTATCTTCTTGGGAAGTCGTGCATTTTGGCTTATAAAGCAAATGCAAGCAAATCAAACTCATTCATTCATGATTATTTGACTTTGCTATTTTACTTTTCTGTGCTATTCTCTAAGACAAGGGTTTGAGCATTTTCTGCCATTGGAGAATGAGATCTTCAGTGTTGAGCATATTTGAGGCTGTGAGAGACCAGCTGAATCTGTGCATTTGTGAGGGCTTCCATTCAGGATTCCATTGAGCTTCATCTGGTTTAATCTGAGCAAGTATTCATCATTATTTAGAGTGCAAGAGAGGGTTTCATCTGGATTCATCTACCATCTACCATTTCTAGCTTCAGAGTGTCCAGTTGCCAGAGGCCATACATTTGACCTTGCTTGGCGTGATCTTCTGGAGAGGCATGTTTCTCCTTGAGGCAAAAACACCTTCTTTCTGGCATGTGATAGTGATTCATTCTTGGCGTCCACCCTTCACAGCTGTTTGTATCCAGTTTCTGTTGGGGAGAAGTCAGATCTGTAGCCCAGGCATCCCATTTTGTCAGTTTTCACCATTTCCGGCTGGCAAGCTTGGATGATTTCTTATTTAAATAATCTAGAGGCTTTCGGGTATGTCTATCATGTGCAATCTCATTGTTATGGATGTTTAATACTTTATGCATTTACATTTAATCAATATTAGCTCAAATTTGTGTTTTATGAGCATTTATATGCTATCGCCCCTTCTCTTTTGTCTAGAAACTTTCTCTAAAAAACTTAAAAACACCAAAAGATAAGCTAAAACTACAGGGGTTTGAGTTGGAGCCAGCCGGGCTCTTCACATAATATCCTCATATTCAAAATATTATTCAAGATCATTAATCCAATCAATAAATTCTTTAGGGCATAAATTACCAAAATACTAAATAGTTATACAAATCCATTCCACTTTTCTTACCATGTCTAGTGAGAGCTCTCAACATCTTGGTGTCTTTGTCTTCTTCTTAATATAGAAAATCTTCAACATACCTATCCTCTTGTTCTTCAACATCACTATCATCTAATCGATAGTTTATAATACCTCTCCTAGTGTCTTCTTCCACCACATCCAACCAAGCCTAGATATTCCTCATCATAGTGAATATTTCCTTCATTTGCTCTGCAACAAGGTTTCAACCTCTATCCATCCTTCTAGCCAACATGTGGAAAATTGATGTGAACTGCCTTAAAACTCGACGATCTGTACACAATAAATTCAAGTCTCAAGAATCTTCTACCCAACTATCTCATACTAGAAAACTCCAAGCAATATTGTCTTTCCTAATATGCCTTAATTTACTAATTTGCCAATTCTTGTACAGGAATGGAAACGAATTCAAGTACATCAATTTAGTGAAAAAACTACCGTAGGTACAAGGATGGCTATATAATATTTAAAATAAATAAATTTATAATTTTACAAATAATAAATTAATTAATAATATATATTCATAATAAGTTAATAACTATATAAATATATTAAAAATTAATAAATAAAAGTGTATATATTTTTTTGTAATATATAAATATTAATAATATTATATATGAATAAAAATATCTATTTTATATTTAATATTAATTAATTTAATTAAAAAAACATTAATAAAATTAATCATTTATATTTGTTATTATATTTATTTATTTATTAATATTAATATATATATAAAATTTAATAAATATGGATATATTTTTAACTCAAATATATAAATATATTCAAAATGAATAAATAATTTATAATTTTATAATAAATATATATAATAGATCAATTAATATAATGAAATAATAAAGTGCTCAAATTGTCAAAAATATTTATTAATATGAAATAATTTATAATTTTATAACTAATAAATATTAAAATATATAATAAATGAACAATATGATACTACCATGGATGTAGAAGAGTCCTCATAGCATATTATTGCTTTCGAAATGAATGCATTTGGTCCTTCTGCAATAGTCTTGTCTAAATCATTCTTCCAAAAAAATCATTAGACCAAGGCTCCTAAAACAAATCAAAATCAAAATCAATTAGGTTTCAACTAAGGCATGACCTTGCCACCCTGAGTACCCTATGGGTACATTTGGTACCCAACGGGTATGCCACAGATGTACCCACAGGGTACCCAAGATGGCTAGAGCGTGAACATACCCACAAGGTACTTGAGGCAATAGGGTTGTGCCCTAACTGTCTCGTTCATGCTCCTAACCCCACTTTGAAACCTGCTCCCCTTAAGTCTTGTAGTGGGACCTATTGACGTGGTTTTTGAGACCGCACCAACACAGAACAAAGTTTCCCAACGGATACTCTATTCTCTCTTGATCAAAGTATTCCGCATGCTAAGATTGCAAGAAAGTTCATGCGTTCAACTCCAAGGTTCTTTTAGTGCGAATAGACTCAGTTGGCTAATGTGTATTGATGTGTTCTTACGAGGGGACTTACACAATTGTTCAGACTTCTTGCAGTTAGCAGCTGGTATATGATTTGAAGGGGATTCTTGCGTGTATGATTTGGCAATGTAGTTTGTTTTCCTAAAGCTAATCAGAAATATGCAGAAAGTAAAGAGTATAGGGCCTAAGAAACTTATATTCTATTCTAAATGCAGGATATGTGGAGCTCAATTTTGGCAGACTTCAACCAAATTTCACCTAGCCTCACGTCGGACAGCCTCAGCAAAATCAGTGCAATCTTCAAAGGGATAGCAAAAGATGTTCAAATTATAATTTGGCATACATACACCATCATAACGACGCATATAAGTATACAAATCACAATCGAAGTTAAACTTAAGATGATTTCCAGTCGACCACGCAAGGCAAACTTATCATCAACAAGCCACTAGTGGTATGGAATGAAAGAAGCTACCTCAACAAAACACCACACATCAAAGTAAAATGCTTGCATGAAATTAAACTACTTGGAGTCGAAAGGAAGAAGAGACCTTGCTAGCTATTCATGACAAGACGAATTCCACCATCAATGAAAAGATCTATTATCATGAAAAGTGTTACACAACAATCTCTACAAAAGTTTTCAAAGAGAAAACTTTCTTTCTTCTCCACACTATGCGAAATGTCTACAATGCTCTACTTTCTAGCCTCTAGCTCTATTGCTAATGTCTGATATCTGCCTCTAATCTAATGTCTAATTAATTACAAATGAGGGGGACTCCCCCTTTACATAGCTAGCCCAGTCCAAAAGACGGCTAGGGTTACAATCAATAGAGTGGCTAGAATCGTGCCACCTCAACCCTAACCCTAAAAACTGCCAGAATGGGGAGTGGTACATTAAATGAATCAAAGATTCCCACTCACTCCCAAAAATAGCAAAGGCAATAAATGCCCACAATCAGTCTTCTAGAAGATCCTCGTCCAACAGTGCGTTCCCGTTCTCCTTCTCCCTAGCTGCAAACTCAACAAATCTGCCAAGTACAGCCTCAACTTCCTGAACTGAAATAGGTGGAATGCAATCTAGCTGAAACTCTAACAACATTTGAATGCTCGTGCCCATTACAAGATTTTCTCAAGCGACTAAAGAATCCTGCGTGCTCTACGGATCAAAGTAGAAGTATTCTCGAAATCATCTTGTACAAAGGTCTTAACATCTGAAGGCAACCTACCCCTCAAATTATCAACATTAACTTCATCTGGATTCAAGCCTAGCAAATATGGCCTCAAAAGTATTCTGAACCCATCAATGATATTGGCCATAGCCTTATGTACCCTGGCTGAATCTGCCTGTGCGCGTCGAAGAAACCACGCCCCGTGATCGTTGAAGAATACCATCTCGAGAAATCATATCGGTCATTCTCCTGAATGACACCTCCATCAATCAGCAATCGCAACGGAACATGCCTCAATGCCTCAAGACGCTGAATTACTTTACTCTGATAGACAAAGCATCGCCCCAAGCATGATCAACGCCTCCATCCGTGCCAAAATATTAGAGGCCTGCAAAGCAAAAGCAAGGTCCTCCATAAACTTCTCTTCTCAAGCACGAACTCCTGTGACCCACTTGTCTGCTTCCTGTGCCATTTTTCCTAACTCCATCAAGCCACTGATGGACTCTCTAGGTATCTCCGCTGGAGGCTCTATCACTGGGATCTCCTGCCCTCGAGAACGAGACAACTATTGTACATACCCAATTAAAGCCTTGTGTTCTCTTTTCAACCTTTTGTATTTTCCTTCCTTCTTGAATAATCTGTCTTTGAGGGCAAGATAGGAGTTATCACACTCCTCTACAATCTGCGCACCAGTGGGGCGTCCCAACTCCAAAGTCGTGACCACATAATTCTCAGGCACTGCCTCATTTCGGTCACAATCAACCCGTGGCACAGCTACATGAAGAGTACGGGAACCATCCTCTTCAGTGGATATCTTTGAAAATTTTCTTGCTTTCTTCTTCTGTGGAGGTGCACTGATCCTGTTCAAGAACTCTTCCATCTCAACTGCTGGATCAATCTCCTCGCTGGGGCTTCTCCTCATTCTATCCTTAAGCCAATCAGGCACATCATACTGTATATCAAAGGGCTGCTGTTCCTGTGCCTCTACTTCTCGAACTTGCTCAACTTCTATATCATTCTGGCGAGGCTCATCGTCCTCAAGTGGCTGAGTGTCTCCTGAAACAATATCATCATCATCATTCATAGCCGCCTCTAACTCCTGCTGAAACTGAGGGTCAGTAATAGTCCCCTCATCATCCTACTGATCAGCCCCAATAGGTGCGTTGACACTCTGGCCAACCGACTCTCTCCGTGGAGGCTGAATATTATCCTGTACCACTTGCACCTGATTCAGTGCATTCCTCTGATCAGCAAATAAAGAGACATCCTGTATACTTGGAGAACGTGTCTCCAATGGTGATGCAACTGTGACTCGTGGAGGTTCTGGCTGAGTAGGCTCCTGTCGAACTAGCTCCTTTCGAGATTCTGGACCCCGTGTGATCTATTTCTTCCTGCCAGTGGTGGGCGTCCTGTGATCTCCCATCAAGTTGTAAGTCAAAGCAATTGACCTACTCTTCAACCTATTTACTCGCCTATCAACCCATGCCCTAGTGAATGTCAGGACAGGAATAGAAAGTGTGTCCAAATCTGCAATCTCAGGATCTGACCAATTTGGAGGTGGGAGTGGAGTATCTCTCACTGCTGCATAATCCGGATGGACAACGTCCATATCCTCGTTCACCTGGTCTGGAACCGGCACAACTTCACACTCCCTGATCAGAGTAATCGGCAACCGAGAGAACATCCTTTTCCTGACTTCAATCTCATCAGCTGCATCAGCCCAATAGTCCTCAATGGTGGCCTTATGTTTAAACTCCTCCGACAATACCCATTTGATGTTATGATGTGGGTCGTAGTGCTGTCGGCTGGTGTGGTATGAAAAGTGATAAAATTGAAGTTCACTTTCAGCCTCTCTAGCTGCCTGTATTGTGGGACACACTTCATCCGAGTTGCCCATGACAATTGGAAATTCTACTCCCCCCTTTTTCTTCTTCTTTTGAATTTTATCAAAGGCAAGCAATTGCCTAGATATTTCTAGCATCAATATTCTATCCGTTGGGTACTTAGGCAACCTATATGGGTACGATGAAAAACCTTGCAGCCTAATGTAAGAAAATTTTGGAAATTGTATAAACCAGCACCCATACCTTTCAATCAGCTCTTGGGCATCCCTCGAGATTCTGTGATGTAACCGCTCCTGAAGCAGTCTCGTGATATACATGGTGAAGGAATCGTTGACACGCTTGTAGTGAGTTGTGCTCGCCAAATGCAACTGTGGACAGGCATCATATATTTTAAACTGGTGGGAGCCACAACCGACGGGTTCCTTGTAAGAGATCCCTCTGTACTTCGTCATACGTGCCAACATATAAATGATGTAAGAGCTCATGTAAAATGTCTTCGTCCTTCTCAAGCTCAGGAGCTGCTCATGCAAATTATCACTGATCACCTCGGCCCAATTGACATAGTCCTTCCCTTCCAGCATGAGGTTGATGTAGTAAAACATCCATGGCTCGAAAATAAATGACTGTGCACAACCACCAACCCTGCTCAGCATCATAATGAGATCACAATATTCTTGCTTCAAGTCCTCCGCTATGATCTACTTTGGCAACTTTGTACGAGAAGGCTTGGGAGTGCTCATCCAGTGAGTGTTAATCGTCTCCGTGCATCTCTCGAATGCAGAAGCGTACATTCGCTCTGCTCGCTCTCTGGATTTGTAAACCATGTTTCTGTGCACCGGGATCCCGAAAGCTTCACCAATGGCCGCTGGAGTAAGATTGGCTAGTACTTGGCCATCTGGTGACATGATTGACCGATGATCCTTCTCATAATAATTGGCGCACTCCATTATCAGTTCCGAGCATTGAATGGCTGGCGGGAAACCAGCAGCTGCATATAACCCACTTCGAACAATATTGTGTGAAGTGGTCGAAGGTCGATGACTTCCAATTCCCAACATCCTGTTCTTGAAGGTCTCTAGGTTGACGGAGCCAAAGTTGGTGTCTGTCAGCTTGCCCAACTTTGAAATGAATTTTGATTCTGGCATGAATGTCTTACTCAGCTTCTTGATCACAGCTTGCCTGGATGCACCATTGTCTTTGCCAGTCGCCCTTGCCTCAGCCATCTGCAAACAATAAACATTCATCAGCAAATTAAATTTATAAAATAAGATAAGACATTGTGTAGGGGCTGCAGTCGACTTAGAGAAGCTGCAACAACTTTTCTTATTTGCAAACCTCAGCTTCTTCTCTTGAACTCCAACACTTAGAAAAAGTTTCTAAGTAAATTTCAGTGACTTCACTACTCTTAGCAATCCTTAATCAGCAACTTGAGCTTTGATAAATTCGTACTTTGCACTAGCAATCAGCAATCTTCAAATTCGTACTTTTTAAACTTACAGCAACTTCTCTGCTTCAAGGCATCCTCCTTAGCACTGGCAGCAACAAACTAAGCTTCAATAATCAGCAAGTGCGTCCCTCTTGGTCTCAACAAAATTCAAACTTTCAACACTTGCAACTCAAGGCGTCCTTCTTCAGCAACCTCGGCAACTTCAGCAAACTCCAGTCCTCAACAGAATTTCGAACTCTTCAAGCCTCAACAATTCTCAGCAATACTTCACTTAGAGAAAATTCGACTTCTCAGCTGTGAAAAATAAGTGAGAGACTTCTTCATTTTATAGCCAAAATTCGAATTCTAGAAGAAACCAATTTTAGCCAGTGCATTAAACTTCCACTACTCCACTTCAAAAATTCGAATTTTCCCTCTCTGGTATTTCTGACACTTGTCTCTCGACGTCAGGAATCTTTCTCTTCTAGAAACTTGACTTTGACTGGTATCTTTGAATTTATTTTCGAAAAATTTAATTTAAATTCATCTTTTTAACTCACCAGCCGGAACTCTGTCACTTGAATTTGAATTTAACTCTTCATCATCTCTGGAAAATTAATCTTCGAAGAATTCAATCAAAATCATCTAGGCAACCCATCTCGAATTCGAATCACTCGGAGAAATTCACTCTGAAAATACATTTTATTCATCTTGCCTTAGAGAATTTTAAATTTTCCCTTAGGAAAATTCGCAATTTGAGCACTGATTAAATTCTTCACTGAAAAAGTGTTGGCAAAGTGCGGAAGACTTGGAAATCCATCTATCATCGCAAATGTTCCCTACCCAGAAGAAAATTTTCTCCAGAATGCTTCGAATCCATGGGTACCCAACGAACGGGTTCATTTAATTTTTTAAATTTTGAACCTTAGAAAATATTATTTTATCAGATTTAAATCCATTCTTCACCTGTGATCATCCTGTTGCTCTGACTTGAGAAATTTGAGTTTATCTGCATTATCATCCATCTCTGACTTCACCACTGAGAAAATTTGCTCGTGCTCCACAAAGGAAAATTTCACCACCTTGAGCTCCAGGCGTATTTTCTAAGGGAGAAAATATCTTTTTGCCTTAGAAAATTTTAAATCATCATGCATTTTGAAAATTTGCCTTAGAAAATTTTATTCGTTTGCCAGTGAGAAGAACATCAACTTCACTTAGAAAATTTTATTCATGCCTAGCACACTTTTATTTCCCACCCCACACTTGCATTTTACTTCACACTTGAAAGGCAATTTTATTTAAAAACTCCAACGCCTTAGAAGAAATTCTATCACGCCTAGGAGAATATCTTCAGTACCTTGCAATATTTTCTCACACATATCATCTTGGGCGCTTATTACTTAGAAGAAATTTGAAACCACGCCTTAGCATTTTGTCTTCACACTTCACATGCCTAACATCTTGTTTTCACACTTCACACACCTTAGAGAAATTCTCTAACACCTACCACCTTAGGCGCATTTGGGACTTGAAGGGGAAATTCAAAATCACGCCTAGGAAAACATCTTCAACACTTTCCACCTTGGGCGCGCCTAGCATTTACCTTACATTGACCACGCCTTGAGGTATTTTCAACACTTTTTACTTCATTTACCACCTTGTACTTACCTTTACCACCTCAATTTGGGCGCATTTAGGCTAGACAGGAGGATGACTCTTCAACTTCACCCTTTTCGTCTTGACATGCATTGTTTTGGGCGCATTTTCATGTATGTGAGGGATAAGAACTTTGACTTGTTGACCCACTCCTCCCTTGGGCGCATTTTGACATAGCTGGTGGATGAAACTCTTACCACGCCTTGGAGTGACCCTTCACCTTCCATTTTTTGTCTTGACATGCATGCATTTGGGCGCATTTTGCCTATGGAGGAGGATAAAAAGCTTTGACCACTTTGACTCTCTTGCAATTTGGGCGTATTTTACCCCTTGAAGAGGATGGGCGCATTTTGAAGGTGATGGCAGATATCCTCGCTTAGAAAAATTTTCAACCTTTTCCTTCTTCAAGTTGGGCGCATTTCACTATGCCTACAGGATAAAAATCGTTGACTTTCTTTGACTACTTGTACTTTGGGCGCATTTAGCCCCTGATGAAGGATAAACTTCATACTTAGAATTTTTTCGTGCTTGGCATATGCTTGAAGGCGCATTTAGGCTAGGCAGAAGGATGAAAGGCGTTGACCTCCTTTGACTTTCTCAGGCTTGGGCGCATTTTGGCCTGTGTGAAGGACGAGCTTCCTTCTTAGAAATTTTCATGCCTCCTCATCAACTGGGCGCATTTTGCCATGTCTACTGGATGAAGTTCCAGACTAAGAAATTTTCCTCATTTTCGCCAACTTTTCATGCCCTGCTATTTATGGTAAGCCCTCTGAATTTGCATCTCTGAGGCTCGGAACGACTTGAAATTTTGAACACTGCATCCTCATGACCTTGCTGTCCTGTCGACACTGCCATTTTTAGCTGACCTGCTATTTTTAGCCCATTTCTAAGGATGATTTACTATAAATAGTAATTGCTTGCTTCTGATAGCTCCACTGCTCCGATTGACTCGAAATTTGAATGAGGCGCTCCTCACCACGTGACCTGTCTATTGATATCACCGCATGCGCCTGACTTACTATTTTTAGCCTATTCCCAAATTGACTTACTATAAATAGTAAGTGCTCCGTTTGACTTCAAATTTTACCAGTAGATAGCCTGAAGGATGCTAATCGCGATGGTTTACACCGGTTTTCGAAAATTTTGACTTTTGACCCCTCTTTTCAGGCTCCGAAGTTGGAAACCCTAATTTGCTCTGCATGCGCATCAAATGATCTCTGTTTGTCTTTGTTTCTGCTGCATTGCGATCAGTTCGTGATTCTGAACTGCTGGGAAGCGGCTGCCGGGACACACCTGCTAAAAATAGCAAGTTCCTTACTGAGTGGTTATCTCCATTTGCATGTCACACCATCGCGAAGCTCTCGAAAAACCCATCAGGAATCATCCGACATGCAAAAGAAACTCTGACATGCAAACCCTAAAAATAGCCTCGGAAGGCTGAACTCTAAAAGTTGTTGTCTCACTTTGCATGTTATACCGTCGCGAAGGTCTCGAAAAACCCAGAAGGAATATGCCAACATGCAGAGAAAAATACTGCATCTAAACCCTGAAATTTGTCCCGGAGGCTGGACTGCTAAAAATAGTAAGTTGTTTGTTTTCGCTCAAATTTTGCATACGAGTAGCCTGAGGTGTTCTGAATGTCGTGTGACTGTCGGAATCTCAAAAAATGCTGACGGATTGCCTGCAACTGCACACTTACTAAAAATAGTAAGTTCCTCGGAATCAGATGAAAACTTGCTGAGAGCCTGCTGGAAGCACACTAACAACAACGTTAATCTCAATTTTCAATTTATTCACCCTATTCGACCTTGGATTGACCGGGAAAGATGAAACCCTAATTTTAGACTTGGTCAATTTCATGTTTAAACTCGATGACAGGCACAATCCTCGAAAGGCAGACATCAGAAAAGAGACAGAGCGAGAGAGAGAGAGAGAAAAACCCAAGCCAAAAGACCGGAACGGAACAAAAATTAGGGGGTCCCCATCTTGGATGGGGCGATGTGTGAAAAGGTCACAACAGGACCCTCAATAGGCGAACCTGATAACTTAGTTAATTTACCAACTCCATATCATGACTCGTGAAACTTGTTCTAGGTCAATCAACATCTTGATCTACTACGATAGCATCCAATGCAATCAAGGTTGGAGAGTCCAATCAAGGACAATCCAACCTTGCAGCCAATATATTTTTTTTAATCTAAACTTTATTTAATTTTTCTAAAAATCACTTGAGAAGAACACCAGACTGTATTCATATAAGAGATGTATTACAATCTCTAGGCATCAACCATTAATTTCAACTATATGATCTCATTAATGTACACATGATCTCACTCAATGTATGTCTTGCTCTCAATCAGCTTCTTCTTATCAAGCTCCTTCTTCTTCCTCCAATCTTCCTTTCTAATTTATGTCTTCCAATCTATCCTCAAATCATGGTGGATTTCTCTATATATAGAAGATGTAGAATGTAGTGAGGCAATCGACACCATGATCCATGCTCATAGAGCAATGTAATAAAGATCATTGGTCTCAAAGTTAAATGTTTTTCCAAGCAATTTACCTTGGGAATTGGTGCACCACCCTTGCATAGCATGCAAGTTCATTGGTAAAATGTGTTACTATCCCTTGATGAACTAAGAGTTACCAAATTTAAAGTGGTTCCATGTATAACCTCTACTATGACCTATAGTGAAGTCAGTAACATTAAGAATTGGTACAATGTTTCAAACACTTGTCACATTGATCAAACAAGTTACTGATTATACAGTAAATGCTCGATACTAACTTCCTCGGGTGAACAACATATGTGGAGTGATTAATAACACATAGAAATCAAATTGAAGGTTCTAGATAGATAACATAGTCTATGATTTCAACCACAACAAATGATAATCAACTGCAATGACTTGTGATGCTTCTAATAACCTGACTATACTTGTGGTTGCAATTATAAGGTCCTAAATCTTCAAAATATGAGTGTAGTGATAGGTGGTGCCTCAATTTATCTTATACTACTACAATATACTTGTAACATTAGTAAAATACCTACAAGACAAACAAATGTTAAAAGAAATGTTTTTTAGTTGATGCAAATTACTCTTACACCCTAGATGCTCCCACATCAATTATGCACCCCATGCCATACAAAATATCTTGGTTAAAAAAGGGACAATAGCTCACAATGAGAGAAATATTGAGTTGCATTCTACATCGAGGATACACAATAAAGTATGGCACGATGTAATTCCAATGGATGCATGGCATATGTTATTGACCAAACCTTGATAGTATGATAGATGTCAAACCATCACAGAAGAATGAACAGCTTCACCATCACAAAGGATGAGAAGAAGTTTGAATTATTGCTAATGAAGGTTGAAATAGAATGCATAGAAGGGAAACTATTGTTTATGTCAACAAAAGAATTTTTGAAGGAGGTGAGGAACTTGTAGGACTAGTGTGCACTTGTAGCCAAGCACACACAAAATAAGTACAAAAAATTGAGTCAGGCAACTCTAAGGAGCCAAAAGTTGAGGCATTTCTCCAAAAAAATTCCAATGTAATGAAGGAATGCCTACGGAATTGCCACAATTGCATAGCATTCTGGTTCTTGGTTCTAGTCTACTAAACAAAGCACCACATAGGATGAACCCTAACATGAGCACAAAATTCAATAGACAAGTGGAAAAATTACTAGAACAAGGTCTCATTTCAGAAAGTATGAGACCTTTCCCAATGCTTTTAGTACTTGTGCCAAAGAAAGGTGTAAGACAATGGTTGAGGCAGAGCAACATTGTCCTATTCTCTAACCAAGAATTCTACACCATTGTTCAAGTTTTGTGCAAGTGAAGGCATTACTTGTTGCCTAAAGAGTTTCTATTGTACACTAATCATCAAGCACTGAAATTCATCAACAGTCAAGCGAAGTTGAACTAGAGACACATGAGGTGGGTAGAATACTTGCACAGTTAACCTTTGTGGTGAAGTATAAAGTTGGCACAACCAATAAAGTAGCAAATGCCTTAAGCAAGAGGGAGGACTTATTGTCCATGATAACTATTGAACTAGTGGGCATGGAAGAATTGAAGGATTTGTATGACAGGTTGAGATTTTGCATATACATAGTGCACATCCATATAGCCTTGGGCTAGAGATAGGGGCCCATATGAAGATTTTTTGAGCAAGAAGGATACTTGTTCTAATGGCAATAGTTATGTATTCCACACAATTCAATGAAAGAGAACCCCATTCAAGAGTTACAAAATAGTCGACTCAAAGGACATTTTGGCACAAATAAGACACAAGCCATGCTAGAGGAGATATACTATTGGTTGAATTTACACATGGTTGCGAAAAGGTTTATAGAAAGGTGCCAAACATGTCAACATGTCTGAAAACACTAGTTTGTATAAGCTATTGTTAACACTAGATAAGCCATAGGAGGAACTATCCATGATTTTTTTTCCTTGGACTACCCCGTACTCAGAGAGGTAATAATTCTATCCCCATAGTTGTTGATAGATTTTCTAAAATGGCACATTTAATTCTTTGTCAAAACTTGAATGATGCTTCCAAGATTGTTGATTTGTTTTTCAAGGAAGTAGCCAAATTACATGGATTGTCACAAAGTATCACTTCAAATAGGGATACTAAGTTTCTCAATCATTTTTGGAGCACATTGTGAAAATTTTGGTCCTACAATTGAACTACAATTCTACATACCATCCTCAAACAAATGGTCAGAAAGAGGCTTGGCAATCTCCTAAGGTTTTTGGTGGGAGAAAGACTACGCAATGGGACTCTAGTTGGCACAAACAGAGTTTGCATATAACAATTCAATAAACAGATCTACTAGGAGGATATTGTGTCTAGTGGTTTATGGAACATCTCCAAAGGGTTTCATGGACTTATTGAATTCAAAGGTGATAAGCACATTAGGGTAGAAGTGAAATACTTAGCACAACATATAAAGAAATTTCAAGCACAATTCATGAGGTAGCTGGAAGAGAGCAACGTAGAAGATAAGTTACATGTAAACAAGCATCAAAGGAAACATACTTACTCTTAGGGAGAGTTGGTCATGGTGCATCTACGGAAGGAAAGGTTCCACATGGAACATATAACAAATTGAAACCCAAGAAGATTGGTCCTTGCAAGGTTTTACACAAGCTTTCAAAAAATGCATATGAAATTGAGTTGCCTAAAGCAATGGATATCTCATCAATACTCAATGTTTCTGATCTAGATTTTGAACATGCACATGATCTTGAAGAAAGCATCTAAGAACAAGAAGAGGTGAGTTGGAAGGTACACATTCTAGAAATGTAGCAAGATCAAATTGCACAAATTTTGGACACATGCACTGTGGCAAAGACCCAATGGAACAAGTAAAAAATACCTCATTTTTTAAAAGGGTAAGGGACCAACAAAGGACTCATGGATTTTTGAGACAAAACTAAGCCAACTTGGGTGACCTAATCAATCTTCTATACATCTTAAATTTGAGTGCAAAGCTCAAATTTCTATTACCCAACATGTCTAATGCAAAAGCATCTTAGGGGTCATGTAATCTTGCATCACCCAAAAATGATTGGTGTGCAAGTTTTGGTTGTGCACGGTGTTTGTTTTCTTTGTTGTGTTTGTGCACAGGTTCTTGTTCACACAATGGTTGCTTTGAGGCTTTCAGTAAGACATGTCCAAGCGCATTGACTTCTAAAGTTGCATGCATAAGTTCTTTAACGTGAGCAGATAGTTATCCATGCACACATTTCTTGAGGACACAATTCGATCCTAAGCCTATGCACCTTGGGTGGCTTTGCACAATCTCTATTACCATGAATTTTTGGTGATGTGTTAGCAAGACATAATAAACATCGACTTGGTAGTGTGTCAAAATGTTGATAGTTGTTTATTTTATCAAACAATGCATTAGATGTTGAATCAATTGCTTTGGAAGGTGAGCCATCTCAAACTAATAATAGGTTTTCTCTTGGAAGTTGTACTGAGTGAAGAGGTTGTGTTTTGGCTAAGCCTATATAAGTTAGACGATTGAGAGATACGAGGTTGTTGGCACTAGATACTAACATAGGAATTGGCATTGACGAACTATACATTGAGTAGGTTATTTGTGCATACGTTGGCTTTGAGGAGGAAATTGCTCAACTCTGAACTGAACTAGTTGATGGTGATCATTGATTGTTACTAGATTCATGTACATGGAGTCTTTGTACGCTTATGTTGTTGCCTACTATTAATGAGTAGCTGATAATTTGAATTTTGTAATGATATGTTTGGTGATAATCATGGTGATAATTCTCTAAGGTACCCTCTCTCATGTCTTCAACTACATACTCAGCACATGCGATAACCAATTATTCATTTGACCCATTATCGTCACTGCATCACTAACCCCTAAACCCTAGTACTACAACCCTAAACCCAAACATCACAACCTCCAATCCTAATTGTGGAACCCTAAACTCTACTGCCAAAAATATCTACCCTGTTTCCAAAATGGTGACCCTCATTCTTAATTGTAAATCTCACACTGTAAGCCAATCATTAATCCTTATTCTCAAAGGAAGTCACAATCAATTTGTTTCACCAAAACGTCATCAAAGAACACCATCCAGTCAACAATGGAGAAAGAAGTGCAATGCAAGATCGTGTCAGTAACAAATTCACAATAGTTATAGAAAATACCCATGACAAAATAAAGCACAAGGTCCTGAAACTAACAGGTAAAATTAAAATCACTAACAAAGGCCACATGAGTTAATTTATGGCTATTCACCCACATTAGACGAGTTGAGGAGAGGCTAGAAACTGCATTGCATTGTGTGCCAAGGATTTGTCATGTGCAATTAAAGAAAAATGAATAAAGCAACATAAACATCAGGGATGACAAATAAAATTTGGCATTGCCCATTTTGGGCATTACAAAACCAGACTGTTTATGTGCAATTTTTACTTATGGAATACAAGTTTAGATAAGCCTCTTAATGAGAATGCACATTTGCAATAAGTGGATTAAAATAGGTTGATGAATGTGCATGCTAATTGCCTTACCTTAGTCTATCATTTCACAAAACACTGCAATGTAGATATTGAAGATTCGGCAAAGAATAAATAACAGTGGTCTACTATTGCATAGCAATTGAGAAAGTAATCGAAAGGAGAATGTACCATAGCATGTTGAGTTGATGCTCTCACCAACAGACCAGGGCGCATGCGCATTGGCATTGCCAATGCTGTTGCCATTGACATTGGTTTTCTGAACTTAAGGTAACCTTGTCACCATTTTATCTGCGTCTTTCCTTTCCTTGTTTAAACGCCTCTCCGCCACTCACTCGTCGCTTTTTGGTCCAAATGTTTGTATCATCTACGCCTCGTTTCCTACTTGCTACACCCAACGCTAAGCTCAACGGCCTTTCCCATTTAAGATATAAGGATGTAGTGTAATTCTAAAATTAGCATACCCATGCTAATTCTCATTTAGTGTTTGGGCCCACCTTGATGCGGTAATCTAATGGACAGCGATTTTTTTTCACATTTGGTTCGGTTTAATCTTTGTATTTTTGTTTTTTTTTTTAAGTCATGAATCAATCAATTTTAATGAATTTTTATTTAGTGTATAGGTCTATCTTGATGCGTAATCTAATAATAATATATGGACAAGCATTTTTATTGCATTTGTTGGTTTAATCTTTGTTTATTTTTATTAAGTCAAGAATGAATCAATCAATTTTAATGATATCTACAAGATCAAGCAGTCTAAGGCGTGAGGAGGCACATCTTTAGTGTATTTTCAAGTTCTTTTCATTTTTTTATTATGAATCTTGATCGAGAAATCAATTGTTTTGTGAAGTCTTTCCTATTCAAATAATTCATTTAAACTGTCCACCTTCAAATTGTTTTCATATTGAAAACGAATATCTTCATACGTTGTGCACTCTATGAGGAAGTGTCATTCAATTTCAATCACCCCATTGTTGCAAAAAATGCAAATTTCTTTCTTCTCAATCTTCCTTAGGAACTGCCCATCTACCAGTCTCACACTTAGGATGATGTGAACTGATCATAAACTATGCAACTAAAAGTTTAGCATTTCCCTTAATTGCAGCTCACAATTCTACGTGGGGTTGAACTCTTTGACATAATGCAATTTTTTTCACCCAATCTACTTTGTCCACATGACACACCTATATGTATGTATGTATGTATGTATGTATGTATGTATGTATGATAACCTTGTGCATAAAAATAAAATTAATTAATATATATGGTGACCTTGCACATAAAAATAAAAAATTATTAATATACACTTTTAAAAAATAAATTTTTAAAAAGTAACATATAAATATATAATTTTTATTATAGTTTTAAAAGTGAAAACAAAATAAAATAATTAATGAATGGTGGTTTTTTTATAGTAAAATTAAAATGTATATACAAAAATAAAATAGTTATTCAAATAAAAGTAAAATGAACACCAAAAGATTGTAGTTCAATTGATTAAGCATAATTAGTGAGGGTGATGGTATGTTCCTTAATTATATCATCCACCAAGCTTCAAACTCCGAGAGGTGTAATAAATAAGGAACAAGGTTGGGATCATGCCTTAGGGTTTTTTGTGAAATGAATAAAATTCTCCAACAACAAAATATAAATATAAATAATTTTTAAATAAATACAAAAATTAGTGATATCAAGTTTCCACAATCCATAATGTTGTTGGAGTGATTTATGGATTCGATTGTGTGCGAATTTAAGGATCCATATATTTACTACTTATTTATCCTTAGTATATCTCTATTGGTGTCCATCTCTATATTTGATCTTTGTCACTTTATTCTTACAAATCATTTATGATTGTCTCAAATAGATCTAGGTAAATTTGGAGGAGCACAAGAATGATTACTAAAGTCGAAAGTTTCAATTTTAAATTCAAATTTTTTCATCCCTTTTACTATTCATTATAAGTTGGCCTAGCAAATATTGCATGCAACATGTTACTATGTATTGGTATTTAAAGATATTTATTGTGCATTTAAAACATTTCAAAGAAAGGACAATAATAAGATCAAACTTCAATTCTAACATGCATTAAAAGAATTAAATCTACATCATCATCATATAGATAATATGTAACCTATAAATTTTGTATTTGATATTTACAATCATCATTAATTCAATCCATGTTACACCTTTAATCATATAAGTGCATATGGTTATAAGTAGTAGGCTTGTAACTATTTTAACTCTTAATTAAATTATATAATTATTATTATTATTGGCATAAATAAGTAGTTATATTATATTAAGTATTATATTTAGGTATTTAAATCAATTTGAATGGCAACCATGGTATATATATAGAGAGAGAGGGGTAATTTTATTATCATTATATTGTGAATTGTGTTCTCATTAGAGGTATTTGGAGATTTTCCCTCGTAAAGTGGCTTGTAATTTTCAATTATCATCAATTATTTGCAACATATTTCTTATTATATTCCTTCTTATGCAAGTTGACTCATTACAAGTGGTATCAAAGTATGATCTTGGCACCGTGAAGGCAAGGTTATTTTTTATATTTTGAAGGTTAATTTGGAAAGCACATATCTCTCTAATTTTGTCACACACAAAAATAATTTTAAAGGTTTATTAAAGATCATATTGAAGATACTATAGTATAATTTTTAAGAAAATTGGAGCAAAATTCAAGGAGTTATTGCAAAATCAAGGCTGCATTAGGATTTCTACCTAATTTTCTCTCAAAGTTTTAAAATTTTATTTTTTTAATCCCTAGAGGGTTTATCAAAAACATATTTCACCTACTTTAGTCTAGATTTGAGGTCATTTGGAGTAGAATTCAAGGAGTTATTATGATTTTAGGGTTTCCACCAAATTTGCTCGTGAGGTTGCAATTCAATCAATTTCTTGAAAAAAAAAATTGGGAAGTGAGATCTAGGTGTTGGTAAGTTATCAAAATTTTAATTAATTAAATTGATATATTTTGTATAATTTATTACAAAAACATTTTTCTCTATCACGGCAAGGCCTACAACAAGGGGTAAAAAGAATTTTGTCACACCTAAAAAATATCCAAGAAATGATGATATGGGAAGTGAGGATATTGGTTCCATAGCTAATGAATATATAAGGGGAGAAACCAAAAAGTTAAAGGATGAAGTCAAGCTAGAAGTGGCAAATAAAATCCAAGGGATAATAAAATATTGACTCACTTGAGATTTTTACGAAATCTAATACAATGGATTCACATCATAATATTGGTGAGGAAGATAATTATTCTAAAGGACGTGATTTTTTTGGTTTGACTTAGATCCTAAGTATTGGTAAACAATTTTGCACCTTATTTAAAACATAAATCTTTACACTATCACCCAAATTATATGTAACTCAATTTCCAACAGTTGAGTTAATTGTCTCGATAAGAAATAGTTCCTCTCTAAATTTTGTGAGGTATAGCTCCCTCTTCAGATAATTAAAAAAAATTTAAAAGATATAAACTTAAAATGAGGTATACTTTTAACTAGAAAGCATAAAAGGTGTAATTTAACCTTAATACTTAAGTCTTTAAGCATTAAGCATGACGAATGAATTTAAGAATATATCAACCACTAGTGCACAAGCTATTTTAACATTCCATAAAAAGTAAATTAAAATATTTATATCGGGAAATAGTACCAAAACTAAAACATAACATACAAATAAATGCATCATTCATTCACACAAAAATGAGATAATGGTAGAGATTAACCACAACGCACAAATTGAAATCAACCACTTTCATTCACTTAATAATCTATTTGAAACACACAGACGTAAAATCTTAGTTTTATGTATATTTTCCCCAAAAATTGCTAAGACGGTTTTTAGTTACATCAAATTATATATATAAACAAGTGAGAGTAATCGCTTCTTGAAAATAACTTCCCAAAAAGAGAGTTTTTTTGAATTCCCATAACATAAAGTTCATATGAAATAAATAAGAAAATAACAAGTCATTACTAAGGTGGAGCATTTCCATCAACTCCTTCAGGTGACTAAGCAACTGTTGTGGCAATTCTAGCCTGATAAGCATAGAACACTTTCACAATGGGAGGCATATCACCATGTTGAGGAATAATCACATTTTTAGCTCTTAATTTCTAAAGGGATTTATTTTCTTTGGCTATTTCAATCTTTCCCATGAAGTAGTTGTGAGTCCTCCAAACTGGAACAATGTTAGGTTGATACCACTAAGTCTTCTCATGCTCTCTATGGTGAATGATTATTTGTCGCAAAGACTTTTGATCATCCCTTTGAAACTCCCTTTCAATGTCTCTTTATCCTCTTCATTTGAATTCCCTTATTTCCTGAGATGAAGACCAATACCAAGAAGGTTCTTCTGAATCTTTGTCCTCATTGCATTACATTCATTCAATGCCTTGACCTGCTCTAGTATATTTTTTTATGACAAAAAACTTCCATTCTATGCTTCTCTTCCACATAACACACTTGTTGTCTCCAATTTTTCACAAAATCTACTCATTGACCAATTTATTCGCACCCATCTCGATCACACCTTTGAAGTTTGTGTCAATTTTTTCCCAAGCCGACTCACTCCTCGTGCTTGGTCGAAGTAATCTCATTTTCAATTTCAACTTTCAAAGCATCAAAGTCTTTACATATCTTTTTCATAATATAAATGAACTTAGTTCCCTTAGACAAGATATTTGAAGCCCACTCTTCAGTAGCTTTCCCATAAGCCTTATATTGCTGCATTTTATCTACCATCTCTTTTCCCAAGGAATATTTTGGATCAAATGTTACACTGGTCTAGCTAATAGGTTGGGGAAAAAAGTCTACAGATTTCCAACAATTAGTTAGAACCTTCACCTGATTCTTCAATTCGTCTTTACTTTGCTTGTCCTTGGTTGTTCTCTCTACCAACCTAGCCATTGTCACCTAGAAATTGTGCACATTACCATCTCTAGTAGAGGGCCTCAGATTTACTCTAGTGATGTTGAAATCACTAACAGTAGCTTGGCTTGCTTCCTTAAGTACAGAGGGATGGGCTACTTCTACATATATATATATATTCCATGTGTTATTATCTTCCAACAACTTGGATGTGGTTTTTAATTTCTTATTCTTTGGGGTTCTTTGAATCAATTGGCCAACAAAGTATTTATTAGGGAGACTAAGTTGGACTATTTTACTTTTCTTGGATAAGGTATGTTCTAACCATGAGGTAGAAGTGGGTGTGGCTACAGATCTGGAACTGGTAGAAGTGAATTGTAAGACTCTTCTTAAAGGAGGAATATCAAAAGTTCTCTCTTCAAAGGAAGAGGGTTGTTACACCCCATTTCTCAGTTACCAAGTTACTTTTACCTTTATGAGTAAATATGATAGTAAATGCAAAATCGTGACTTTGATATGTTGCACCTCATTGAGGGATTACCAAATGTTTTAATGCATGAATATGTTGTATATTCTGATGGAAAATGTGATGAATAAATATGTGTTGTAATATGATTGCTTTAATGATTTGATGATGTAAATGATTTATGAATCAAATGAATTTCATATGAATGGCTAACTACCTTTATGATGCATTAAGTTGGATGTAGGAAAAGAATTGAGTCTTCGAAAGAGAGGGGGGGTATCACTCAGGGGAAGAGCTTGGTTTGGTAACCCTAATATGCCTATTTTGAGCTATCAAACACTCACATCCTAGTTTGATCAAGTTGAGTCGAGTTAGTTCGGTAATTGGTAAGTAAACCTGCAGTCATAGTTTGAGGAATGGTTTGAATGATTTTGGTATTAGTCTTTAATTTATTGATTGTTCTTATGTTTGAATTACACGATTAAATCTTTGTATTGAGTTTGAGTTCTTCTTTGGGTATTTATGTTTATATATTAATCGATGATTATATACATAGAATGTATATATGTATGTATGTATGTATAAATGATAACTCGTGCACGTGAGCGTATACATGCATGCATATACTAAGTAGAATTACTTACACGTATCCATGCATGGATATATCATATGCATGAGGATATCAATTGGACATAAAGGATATATATATTGATCGATGAATATATAAATACATGTGATTATTATAAATATTTAAATAATAAAATGAGTACAAATATATGTATTGATATATATGTATATGTGCATATTTTATTGTATACATATATGATTGGCAATTACTGATTTTAATATATATATTTATTTATATTTAATATGTATATATATATTATAGTGGTCGAAAATTATATAATATATATACATTAATATATATATAGATATATATGATGTTTTAAAGTAACCTCAACACATATGAAATGTCAAATAATGATCTATGCAACGCTTACAATAAGCGAGCAATATAAATGCTATGCATATATATTATATTTGATAAAGTGATTATTATTGTAATATTAAATGCTGAGGATAAATCACATATATTATCAAGAGTAATCAACATTCGGTTACAAATATAAACTATAGTATAAGTGTTGAATATGGGTCGTGTAATGCATGATGTAAACAACTTTACATTAAACAAGGTAGACATCTAAATCTGCTACACCATAGTAATACATTTGAATGGTATTTAATGACTATTTGTTGTGCCATCAATAAGAGCATTTAAATGTACAGTTTGTTGAGTATAAAAGAATGAAATTATGCCATGTGAAAGGCAACGAGCAAGCTAAAGATAATGTATAAAATGTAGCACCAAAATGGATTGATGATAATGCATTTTACTAAGTATTAGGAAAGTAATGCACGACCAATAAAAGGGGTGATAGACTTGGTCAAGCCACAAGATGGCTAAACCTAGAGAAAGAAGTCGACTTGCTTTGCAAATAGGAAACCTGTAGTTGAACATTTCTTTGTTCGACTCAGTAAAATGACAATCGTTGGAAGTTCAAAGGGGTGACTCATTCATAATAGAAAAGTTGCAAATGATAGGACTATTATGTGTTTGCACATTAACAATTTGAACAAACACACCTTATTTTCTTTAGGCTTAGTAGATGCATTTAGAGAGGGAGTTAGTTTTTGTTGTTGAAAGGTGGTAGTTGGAGAGAAAAGGTGGCAGTTTGGAGAGCTTGTTTGTAGCAATGGGTTTCACAGATTTTAGTATAAATAGAGGCAAGATCTTTACCTTTTGGTCATTCTTATTCATTTGATCATTTCATTCATTCTTTAGAGTTTGTTATTGTACATTTTTTTGAGCAATTTATTATTGAGTACAACGGTGAGAGTGTGTGAGAGATTGCATATTGTGAGTTAGAGAAATAGGGATCGAGGGAAAAAATTTAGGATGTTTTCTTCATTGCTAGATGGAGAGAAGTTGAAATAGTGAAGTTAAGATCTTAGAGCTTGCAAGAGAATTGTGTGGAGTTGCTAGAGTTATTCCTTGGAACATTATAATCAGGCATGATTGTCTATTTAATTTTATTTCCTTCTTTATTCTAAATTTTAAAAGGAATACTAGATATTATTGATGTATTATTATTATCCACTTTATTTCATGGAAAGAAAGATATGCTCAATTGAAATTCTTATTTATTACATGAAGATTGTTGGCGTTTCAATTCGTACCTATGGAATGCGAATTAGAAATGGACAACTATGCACAGATAAACTGCTCTTCAAATTGGGAGGGGAAGATCCCTCTTTGTTGATGGTGTTCAAGAAAGTAAATTAAAACTAATTTGCCTATATTTTTGGTTCAGCTAAGAGCACAAGGTTATAAAACTCAAGCACCGTAGTTGAGATTTTTTGTTTAAGAAGTTCAACTACGACTAAGCCTACTCTAATGACGTTTCTAATTTCTCAAGTAAACACAGAGAAAGAGAATTAGAAACGGACAAGGAAGGATTCTCTGACATAAATACTTAAATAAAAAAAATTTCAACACACATCTACTTACTTTCAATGCAAGTTGAAATAAAGATCATATAAGCATAAGACAATAAACAAAAATCTAAGACTTTATATCAGGGCAACAAAGCAAGCACAAAACTTTATTTCCTCAAATTTCAAGAACAAAATATTACACTTCTGGGACAACAGGATTGTGTCAAACTAGAACACATTGACACAAAACACATGCACTGAACAATAACTTGCAGCTAAAGAGGCTTGCAAACTTGCTCTTCCACAAAGTGAACTGACACTGAATAACAACTTGCAACATTACAGGCTTGCAATTTTCTATCACAATAATCGTTAAGAAAACAATGGGCAAGGCTGCCCTTATTTATACACAAGCAGAGGAGTAGCAAACCCTAAAATCTCCTTGCTTTTACAACTAAGGCTTGCCAACATGCAAGCTTTATTGCTAAAGCTAAACAAGATAGACATCTAACAACCTATGAAAGCATAAAAATAGGAAATGCCAACTATTACAACTTGTTTTATTTCTCTTCTTCAAAGAGTGGATAAGAATTGAGACAAGAATAGAAAGAAAGCTGGAAGAAAACTTCTAGATGATTGTTGCTTTAAATATCATCCACATCTTCCAAAAAGTTGATTTGTTTCTTGATTTTTAAGTGGAAAATGTTGCTGAAAATAGAATGTTGATTTGTCTTGAAAAAGTAATTTCTCCAAAAAAGCCGGAACCTGGGTTTGGTAGAAAATCACGTTCTGGAGAAACCCGTATGCTCAAAAACTGAAAAAGCTAAATTTCTCTTGAAAAAGCAGTTTCTTGAAGGGAAAAGTTTCTCAATATTTGAGAGGATGAAAAAGTGGAGAGACCCATGTGATCAGAAATGGAAAAAACTGAGTGGTTGTTTTGAAAAAGCAACGCTCTTGAAGTTTGGAGCATGAAAAAGCGTTACTACTTACTCACCGATCTCGAAACCACGAAGAACACCGAAAAAGCATGTCATTTGAGTCTTCAAATCTTCGTTGAGAGAAAATAGAAAAATTTCTTGCTTTAGACGCCAACCTACAATAATGAATAATGAAAGGCAAAATCTATCTTTAAATAAGTTGAGGTTGAGAAAGATCTGCTTTCTTTTTGCTTTAAATCTTTCAGAGTTTATCTTGAGCAGGTTCATCGAATGTAGACACTGTTTGGAATGTTGGAGGATGAAACTTGAAAATTTGACTAAGGCATAAATTCTTGGGCGCCTCTCTTGGATTGGGGTGCTTTTGCTTGGTAGACTTAGCCAAATTTTCACCATTTTCAACTTCATGCTTGATTTTAACCTGTGTTTGATTTTTGATTTCTGGATGCTTGGAAGATCCTATGAACTGACGAAGTGATCCATCACGAAGACTAATTGATTTTGAGAAGATTATCCTGGAGGAGAATTTGGATAAAAACATTATTTGACCCTTCAAAAAGTTGGGCGCCCCTGGCTACCTGGGGCATCCATGATCACCAGTGTTAGTCATTTTTCATGATTTTCAAATTTTATACTTGCTTTCAAACCTTCTGAGTTCTTGATATTCTGGGAGTTAGATTTACCCGATTGACTGGCTGTCAGATTCGTTGGATAGCTTAATTAATTCTAAGGGAGGTCCTATGGATGTTGCATCTTCAGAAAAGTTGATTTGAGGCCTCAAATCCTTCGGTGCCCATGATCACCTGAGGCACCTAAGCTTTCCAGAGTTAGAATATTTTCCCAACTTGTCACTCTCTTCTATTCTTTTGATGAGTTCATGATTCTGGGAGTTCGGGAGCTCCGATGATCTGATTGACGGCTCTGTTTCGTAGCTTATCTGAATCTAAGGAGGGTCTCTTGGGAGTGATGTCTCCTGAAAACTGTATTTTGGGGGTCAAAAGCTTGGCGCCCCTGGCTAGCTAGAGCACCCAACTCCTCCAAAGTTAGTTTGTTTTCTATGTTTTTCACCTTGCTTTTGACTTTTGATATTTTGCTCATGTTTCTCCCTCTGTTCCACCTTCGATATCTAGTGATTATCCACTCTGATGGATTTGTTGATTGTTTCGTTGGAGAGCTACTTCAAATCTAAAGAAGTCATACTGGAGATGTCAACTACAAATTCACTCATTTAGGCCTCCAAAGCTTGGGTGCCTCTGGCCAATTAGGGCACCCAACTCCTCCAGACTTAGACATCTTTACTTGAATTTCATTCTTCAAACTTGAACCTTCATATTATGTCTTCAGTTTGATCTGGATTTGTTGGTGATTAACAAGTCTAATGATCTGATGAAGACATCCACTATGAAGTTGAAAAAATCTTGAAGAGATTGAGCACATTTGAAAACCCTAATCACTAGATTAGGTCCTCCAAAAGGCTAGGCACCCCTGGCCACTTGGGGCGCCCGGAGTTCCTAGACTTAGAATATTTTCTGATATTTTCATGGTTTGCATTATGTCTCTTGGTTGAGACCTCTCTGTTTGACCTCGAATTCCAGATGATTGGTTGATTTGATGACTGTAGTTTCAAACACACTAAAGAGCTGAGAAGAATATGAATAACATTGCCTAGGAGCACAAATCCTGATTTCACCATTTGATGCCCTGAAAAGTGGGGTGCCTATCTCCTTCTGCGGCGCCCATGGTTGGCAGAGTTAGTTTTTATTCTGCAAATTTTGACTTCCTCCTTCGTTTGACGTGCTTTCCTTTGCCTTGCTCGTTGATGATGAAAAAATTTCTAAGGCTTGAAAGTTTAGGCGCCTAGACTAAGCTAGAGCACCTGGAGTCTCCAGTGTTAGCCAAAAAAATTCATTTTTCAACTTCCACAACTTCCTCTCTCCATTTTTCAATCTATGTGCACGTCCACTATTTGAATGTCTGAATCTGACACCTGGCAACCGAATAACCTCCATTAATGGCTTCAGAGTTCTCGAAATGCTTTCTGAAATTAAAAAAGTAGAATAGACCCACTAGGGCAAAACTGATTGTTCTATGATTCTAACTTCACCAACCTGATGAGGAAGTATTTTCAACCAATCAAAATCAGTTAGAACCCTAACAGCCAAACTTTTTATTTTTTAGAATTTTTCTATTTTAATTTTTTTTTACCAACATCCATTTCAAAAGAAACCCATAAAAAGTTTATATTTTTAGAAAGTTTCTAAAAATAGGAATTTTCTAAAAAGTAGGGCCCAAAAACTAAGATCTCGATTTTGTAGACTTGGTCACTCTAAGCAGACCCAAATCATCAGATTTTGAAAATTTCAAGTTTTTTCCCCTCATGCAAGACATGCAAACCCCAATTTTGATCTTTTTGACAAATTTGACAAAACTTTTAACCATTTTTGCAAAATGCCTAAGTGTAGCAATTTTTTTAATTTGGGGTACAACAAAGATGAAATAGGATTGAATTATAGAGTGTGATATTCAATGAATATAAGCATAAGGAAATGAGTTATTATTGATTTATGAGAATTTAGCGTTTTCAAGGTTATTATGATTTCATTGTTTGATTTATCTTGGTGATAGAATAAGTTGAATTTTGTATCATAGTCGTATTAGGGTAATGAAGATTACATTGGTAATACCTATATGTTAAGTTGATTGCTTGAGTAGAGAGCAATGTTCTCAAATGGATATTTACCTTGTGATATTTGGGATAGTTATTCCCTAAGGTTAGGGTATACATTTGGATGTGATTGTATTAATATTCAACAATAGGGTTGGAAAACGTATTTTTTGATTATGCTATACTTGACTAAGAGTCTATTCCTATTCACATAAATCTAGAAGAAAACTTACGATCCGACAACCCTTATCTATAATATGAGGGGACTTAGAGGTGCAAAAGCACAAACTCCTCTCAAATTGATAATATTCTCCAGTTTGGATATGAATGTAGTGAACATTGTAAATATGTGAATATTTGAGTCATATTGAAAGAGAAGTTTTATGATGGTTTATGATCACTTGATTGTTGCATTACTTTTCATTAAAGCCATAGGTTGGGACTAACCTATAGGACCAGTTTGATCACTTGATTGTTGATTATACTTTGAAATAGATTCATTTAATGTTGAGATTATACTTTTGAAATAGAGTAATTTAATATTGAAATTAAACTTTTATGGGTCAAGAGGTATGGGAAATGTCATTGTGTTGAAGTGTTGTATTGAAATTGTCCATTTGTGATGTTATGAATACATGGGTGGATAACTTGGTTGTTCTTGGGATTAGGATAATTCATGGATGGGAGTATCCTAGTTAGACACTTTGTTATTTCATCACCTTTTTGGTTGAATGTGTGTTATGATTGAAAAGAATATGAATGATCAAATACCAAATCAAGCTAAGGGGTGGGTGAACATACAATTTCTCTTACAAGCGAATTATTATATCAAACTTTTCCCAAAGTAGTGTAAGTAGCCACTTTTTACACTGTCGATTCATTGTGATCCAGGTTTGCATACTAGGTTAGGAATGTCATACATGTAGGTTATAGATAGTGTATGGTAGCTCTAGTTATGTAAGACATAAAACCATGCTCAAGAAGGCTAGTATTATGAGGTTACCAAACCAATCTCTTCATCGAATGTTAGGGCCATCTTACCAGTTAAGTAGATGTGTGGAGGACCAAAGTAAGTTTGTGGTTAGTGGAAAAGCGCTTGAGTGATGCTCTCCCTCATATAGTTGGCAGTCAAAATTTGAGGGTGTATGTCAGCAAGGACATCTAGACCATTTGTATCTTTGTTTCATTAAATCTCATGAAGGATATGTATGTATTCATGTATCTCCGTCTTTATTGAGAAATTGTAAATGAGAAAATGTTATCATTACATGGGATTATGTAATATGAAATAATTACTTAGGATTTTGTAATGTTTCTTCTATAAATAAAATGGGAGTTTGAAATGGGATTATTTCAAATGTGCATCTTGTTTTGATTAAGAGGGAAAAGCAGGTTTTGAATAGACCCAAAACTATTTACAAATAGGTTTTGACAGGGACTCGAAACTCACACAAAGAAGACCAAGCCGCACAAGGAATCAACCTAAACAACCAACAACGAATCAACAGCAGATCAAAAGAGAAATAAAATGACTACTCAAATCTGCTCAAGACAAGAGGTTTTGGCAGGCACCTTAAACCCAAAGTAACCATAAATTACATAAAAACTTGAGTCCATGAACCGCCTGAGATGGTTAGGCAACCATCAGCCTGAATCAGCCAGACTACAGCAAACCCCTTACTAGTACTAACCGGCAACGAATAACTAGAGACAATTAGGAAACCATCAACCAGAACCAACCAGATAGCATCACACCATTTGACAACACCATCCAACAAACCCAGACTCCCCACCTTAATAGGAGAGTTAGGAATCAGAGAGAAACACTGAATATTTTTAGCACAACCATTACACTAGTCAACCCGCAATACCAACCCAAACTCCACCTTAAAAGGAAGGGGTTCCCCTTTATAGGAGAGGAAGAAGTGAAGCTCAAAACCATAGAAAAAATATCTTCCCACCCAATCCACAACCCACCTCATCACCTCAATAGACAAGGGATTCACCTTCAAAGAAGCAGTCTCCACCTCCAAAGAAGACCATAGTTGAAGAAACTGCCAGGAAGCATCAAAACCCATAGTAGAGAGCACCACCACCTCCTTTGGAAAAGAGTAAACTAGAGCAGAGACAGAAAAAGATAGCACTCCTCCACAAGCAACACAAACCCAACCTGGATCACAAACCAGAGGTCCCAAAAAACCAACAGAAAACAAATCAGTAGAACCATAACATCCCAAGAAAAGATAAACAGGTACCCCAAAAGAAACTTGGTGACCACCAAGACTAGCAACCCCATAAGCAAGTCAAGAAACAAAACTAAAAAAAAGACAAGGGGGACCGAAAAGAGAGGGAAAGGGCAAGGAAAGCCTACAAACAGAGAGAGTAGAGAGTCGGTCAAACATTGAATAACAACCTCCAACCCTACATGCTAATTAGGGTTTGAAACAAGCCAAAAAACACTACAAACAACTCCACCAGAGGCAGACCAACAACCATAATCCCAAATAAAGAGAACACCCCCAAAGAGGCAGAAACCTGCACCATAGAAAAGACTGAGGATCCAAAAAAAGGAGGGGAGAGGCAAGGAAAACCTCCAAAAAGAGAAAGCAGAAAGCCAACAAGACAGTGAAAAACATCCTCCAACCCTACATGTCGATCAGGGTCTGAAAAATGCCAAGAACTTTCCACAGACAGCTCCATCAAAGGCACACCAACAACCAAAAACCCAAACAACAGAACAACCCTCATAGAGGCCAAAGAACCCTAGAAAAGCCACAGAGAGCAAGGGAAGCCAGCAAAAGGTGAAAGAGGAGAGACACCACCATACAAAACCACTTCCAACCCTACTTGCCAATCAGGGTCTGAGATACAGCCACCAAACTCCACCATCAAGCCCCCAATAGGAGCACCCAACACCACCCCTAGCACCACAAAAGTAGAGACATAAAGCCCCTGCACCAACAACTTTCTCCACCCAACATGAAGCCTAAACCACTTGGTAGAACACATGCCAACCCAAAGCCAAAGCCTTAAGGTGAGAAGTCCATCACAAAACCCATTCCAAGAGCAACGAAGGGAAAAAAAGAGTCCATCGACAACCCTTAACACAAACACATCAATCAAAACAGAGGCCCGACACCAAACAACCTCCCCTAACCATAGCCTAAAGAAGAAACCACCACAAGAACAAATCAAAGAAAAACCATCACCACAAAGCAACAAAGAGTCCTCTACAACCATCGCACCATCAAAAAGGACAAAAAAAATGCTCCCATAGAGGAACTGGCGCCCCCAACTACAGCATGGAAGAAAAAACCACATGTTTGCACAAGAGAAAGAGCAGCAACTCCCAACGAACCCCTCAACCCCCTCTCCATCCTTGTCAAGATCGTCCCCACCACCATCGTCACCTTCTCCATCCTGTGAATTCAAACTTGTAGACCCACTCCTTCTCCTGCTTGTTGCCTTCTCCATCTACGACTCAAATATGCATCTTGTTACTGAAATTGAAAATAAAAATTTTATTACTATAAATTTCAAGCATATATTATTCACATGTGGGTTAAAACATAGGAAAATTCTTTGTATTAAACATTGGGGTTTTTTCAAGGGCGGAGTAGGACCAACCCTAGGAGAATTTTGTGTTTCCCTATGAGGAGAAGACTTACAGGAAGAGGGGGCACTTGCTTGTGAAGGAGAGGAGGTTACATTGATTGTTTCTTCTTCATCCACCACTTGTTTCTCCTTATCTTTTTGCATTTGATCTAGAGCATCTTCTTAACAAGTCCTTTCTGGAAATCCCTTCTCTAGAGACTCTTCATCACCATCACCTTGTCCTCCTAGGGTCATTTTTTGGTAGGTGGTGATTACATACCTAATGATGAAGGAACTTGAGTGATATCTCCTCGATGTTTAGTATCTTGAGGCTTAAGGGGAGAATCATTTTGCTTCTCTGTAGTTTTTCTTGCCACCCAATCCTATGTTCTCTTAAGGAATACTATAGTCTTGGATTCAATAGTCTCAACTTCCTTAATGCTCCAATCTATAGAGACAATTAGTTGAGTATGAACATGATTGATATAAATCGGGTCTAATAAGTCAAATTCATCATCATCTAGACTTTGGATATCCCAATTTAGTTTGAATGTTGCTCTTTGCCTCAAATTTAGTCTCATACAACTCATTCTATGTACCCCATACTCATCAGCATAATCAACCCAATAATCTTCCAAATCTAAGATGTGATCAAAACTAGGACCCAATTAAAAAATTGTCCTTAACAAAATTATTGATATCAAAAGGAAATCTTCTTTCATAAA
Organism: Sequoia sempervirens; assembly: GCA_007258455.2. NCBI lineage: Eukaryota > Viridiplantae > Streptophyta > Pinopsida > Cupressales > Cupressaceae > Sequoia > Sequoia sempervirens. Next base: position 26,835 of record VDFB02070754.1, on the reverse strand, counting down.
ATTACATTATATACCAGACTAGATCCATTTCAATGTTAAGAGCATTAGACATAAAACCACAAAAATAATATCCAAGCCCAATGGGAAAGTGTACATCTACCTTTTTCCTTTCTTGGAATCTCTTATTTACTTCTACAATCTGCCTACACACTTCAATTAAGACAAAATTATCTTCTACATACTTGTGCTGCTTAAAAGGAATTCCATCAAACCCCTCAACTCTTATATAAGTAAATCTTTGAAATTGTATGAAATGACTTCCATATGTATCAATTAACTGCATAGATTTAGGAGAGATCCTCAAGCCTATGACTCCTTGGAATTATCTAACCATCCTCATGGTGAAATCATCATTTAACCACCTAAAATTCTTGTAACTCCTCTCTAGCTAAAGATTATCATAATAATCATAAATATGAATATTCGGGTCTTGGACTTCAACTAGTCTCAGTCCTAGCCATGGTATTGTGTTGGAAATAACATAAAATAGGTAAGTGGGCATGTAGAAAACATTATTCATAGGGAATTGAATGCATTTGATCACATATTAGTTGGGCCCAATCCAAGTACTACTCGCATTGAAGAACAATTTGTATGAAAAAGTACATCCAATCTTCAAAGTGATGTGCCCTTTCATTACCTCTTAGCCTATGTAGAAGCATAATTATTTTGGATATCTCATTTACAAAATTAATTCTATGTGTTGTCTTGGGTAATTAAGACTTTCCCTTTTTAGGTATATAAAACCATTCACGAGTGATGATATTCTTATACTTCCCTTTTTTTCTTGGAAAAGCTAATATGAGGAAACAAAATCAAATTTTGCATATGCTTCCCTCTTTGGTATTTTTAAACAAGAAAATAAAGTGTCCCTATCAATTGAGGCACAACCAACTAGTTATTGCTTGTCCTAATCTCTCTAGTCTGTGGGTTGTAATGGTTTATGCATTCCAATACCAATTCAATGCATTGTACAGTTGTTGGGAAAGTTGCAACTTGTAATAAATTGGTAGCTAATCTTCCTTTCCAATTCTCTCCCAAAACTCATATAGGTTTATATGCCCTAGATTCGTATCACCAATTTTAGGCATACTGCTTGATAAACCAAAGAAATGCTCATAACCTAGGTATTTAAACTTCACGATGAATGATAATCCAAAAATGCAGATGCAATCTTTACTAAAGTGACTAGATTCATTTATATGAGCAATACAAATAGCATGCAATTATTTGAAACACACTAGAGTGCTTTCAGAATTGTTCTCTACCAAATTGTAGGTTAATAATAGAAAACACTATACCTCTAAAGTATGCTCTTGCGCTATGAAAGTTACTATCCATGTTTCTCTACAATTTTGCCTCCTTCACTCCTAAAATTCGTCCTCTAATACTCATAGAAATGAGCTCTTGAATTATCACAAGTCCTATATAGATGCCCACAATGAATGCTTCAAAGGTGGTAGGTAGCCATTAATCTCATTAGTAATTGATACGTGCGAGATTTCATATCTCATATTTCATTCAGACCATTTTGAAATTTTGAAAAGAATGGCTATAAAATATTTTTAAGGAATTGGTTTGTTTTGATAACCTCGTCAAAGAGCGACGGAGGTTTTGAAGCCTTTCTCACAAGGAAAAGTCTTCATCAAAACATTCTTCAAAATTTCAACTTTACCCATGTGAAAGATTTCGACAATCTCCATGGTTTTGACAACCTCGTTGGAGATCGACAGAGGTTTTGAAACCTATGTATGGCTTTGAAATACCCACTTCATTATGTGATTTTTGTAGTGCCACTCTTTGAAATGGGAATGATACTAAAACCATATATTGTCAGAGAAAAATAGGGTTTTGACAGCCCCATTGGAGTCCAATGGAGATTTCAAAAACTATGTTAAGTTTTGAAACTGTAGTAACTTGGCTAAAGACTCAACATTTAATTTTAGCTATCAATGTTTGCTAAGGTTATGAGAACTGCTTCAAGTTCTGACATGGTTTTGGAACCCTTGAATAGACTGATCAAAAGGTAAACTTAGGCTTGATTATAAGGCATCGGGTAAAACATAGTTATGACAACCCAAGCGGAACCTAACAAGGTTCTGAAAACCAAAGGACAATCCAAAACTCCAAAATAAGGAAAATTTATAGAGGTGGACGTGGATTTTAGGGGATGATGGAAACCATAGTAACACTAAGACGAATCATCTTCTAAATAATATTATACCTAGGCATTTCACTCCAAAGTTATATATGACAAAGTTAGATGGAAACAATCCAACTAATTAGCTCTACCAAATTGGTCAATTCTTTGATCTTCATCATGTTCCATGCCAACGAAAGGTGGCAATGGAATATTTATACTTGGAACCAGACTAATTCATTTGGTGTCACTAGTTATGTGAAGAGAATAAAATAAGGGTTGTGGTCACATGGTCAATTTTTCAAAAGGAACTTGCTACACATTATGGGGACAATTGTATGGGAAGCTACTTCTACCAACTCACCATATTGAAGAGAATAGGTATGGTCAAGGACTATAGTCAACAGTTCTAGATCTTATGTTTAAAAGTAGAGAATGTTACAAAATAAATTTTGAAGTAATTATTTTTAGGGGTTTAAATAAACACATCAAATATGAGGTACATATGTTCCAACCAAAGTATTTGTCCCAAGTAATACTTATAACAAAATAAGTAGAGGAAAAAAAATGATCAATAGGTGACAATGATTCATAAATATAAGAGATAGGAGCTCTCCTATACAATCATTGTCTCAGGATACCAAATTAACTCCACAATAAATTGAAAATAAGAGAGAAAAAAATTATGTTGATTGTGATAGAAAATACAATCAAGTTCATAAATGTGTTGAAAAGAAATCATCCTACATTGAAGGTCCAAATGAGAAAGAAGGGGAGGAAGAAGTAATATTAGATGGAGATACTCACCCAATCATCTCTTGTCATACACTTTCTAGATTTAAAACCCAACACAAACTCTCAAAGATATGGGTTTGCTAAAGAAAGAGAGAGTAATAGTGTTGATAGACTCAAGAAGCATTCACAACTTTATCAAAAATAAGTTAGCAGATCATCTAAATTGTTTTATATATCTAGCCCCAAATTTTAGGTTATAATCAAAGATTATTTGTTAGTTATTTATGGAAATGACATAACTAAATTAACCTTGGGATATTATCATCTAGATTGCACAATATTTGTTATCTCCATGGGTGCAACATATATTATTTTGGGAGTAAATGTCTTACTACTTTGAAAATAATTAAGATGAACTTTCAGGAGCTATTCATATACTTTTACTCAAAGGGAATGATAATAGAAACAAGAGGGTCATGTAAAAATTCTCCACAAATGGTAAGCTCCCACCAAATGCAAAAGATGCTTACAAAGGGGGTAGATGGATTTGTCGCCCAATTATTTTCATTAAAAGCATATCATTCAAAGGCTTCTATACCATTGTTTCTACAAGCAGTTGTAGATAGAAACATAGTGGTTTTTAAGGAGATGCCAAAAGTCTTGCCTCCTAAAAGAAATCATAATCATGTCATTAAACTAGTTCAAGGATCCAACCACCCAACGTAAATCCCTACAAGTATCCATATGTACAAAAGTGTGATATTAAGAATATAGTGCAAGAGATGCTAGAGGTTGATATTATCAAGCATAGTCAAAGTGCTTAGTCCTCTCCTATGGTAATTTGGTGTACAAGAAGGATGACACTTGGAATATGTCTCACTATTATAGAGAGATAAATAAATACATGATAAAGATAAAAAAATTATTCTAGTACACGATTATTTATTAGATGAGATTAATGGTGCAATTTATTTTACAAAACTTGATCTTCAATCTAGTTATCATTAAATTGAAATAGAGATGAGGATGTGCATTAGATGGATTTTTCAACCCATGATGACCACTATGGAATTTTGGCAATGCCCTTTAGTCTCACAAATGCACCATCGATATTTTAAAGCTCGATGAACTCTAGTTTAGGGCATTTATACAAAAAAATATTTTGGTATTTTTTATGAAATATTAATAGATAATAAAAATTGGAAGGAACACTTGCAACATGTAAACTAGGTTTTATAAATTATTAAGAAACATAAATTTTATGCTAATCCATCCAAGTGTATATATGGAGTAAAATAAGTAGATTACCTATGGCATATTATGTCACATGAGGGGTTTAAGGTGGACCCTCATAATATTAATGTCATTATAGAGTGGAAATTTCCTAGGACCCAAAAGAACCTATAGGTTTTCTAAGGGCTTAAAATTTATTATTGCCAATTGTAAAGAATTATGGTAGCATTGTGTCACCTCTCATAGCCTTTTTGAATAAGGATTATTTCCAGTGGAATGCAACATCTACAAAGGCATTTGAGAAAATAAATGAATCCATTTGCACAACTCCAATCTTATTGTGCCCAAAAAAAAACTTTCATTGTGGAATGTGATGCTTCAAGACATGACATAGGAGCATTAATCATGCAAGAAGGAAGACCATAATATCTGAGAGCTTCCAAATCAAAGGTAATTTAGTTTTTTATTCATTTAGTTTATAAGAAGGAAATTTTGGATATCTTGCATGTTATCAAACAATACAAACCTTATCAAATCATAAAACACTTTAAGGAAAAGATAAATCATGATAGCATTAAATATTTCTTGGAATAGAGGTTGTCATATGAATAAAAATAAAAATGGTCACAAAAATGTTTGGATATAACTTTGAAATCATATATAAGAAAGGCAAGGAGAATGTTGTGGTCAATGCTCTATCAAGGAGGGATTTTCCCACAAATTCATGATTATGTATATCATTTCCATATTATAATTAGATCAAGTAAACGAGGCAAGAGAAGAGTGGGAGAAAGACACATATACTCAAACTCCCATTGAGAAACTCCAATAGGATTCAAGTGTGTCAAAAAAAATTATATGGAAATGAAATGCTTTATAGTACAAGGATAGGTTGTACAAATGTAGGAAGTCAAATCTCAAGTTTAAGATGTTGGTAAAACTACATGATTCTCAAGTAGGTGGGCACTCTAGGTTCTTAAAAACTTATCACATAATCAAGCAATATTTATTTTGGGAGGGGCTTAAATGGGATACTCAAAAAGTTGTAGTCAAATGCATTGTATATCAACAAGGATTCTTGAAAAATTATCATAGAATCAAGCAAGAATTATTTTAGAAAGGGGTAAAAGGGATGTTAAAAAAATTATAGTAGAATGCATGGTATGTAAACCAAAGAAATGGGAGACAATTAAGACTCCAAGTCTTCTAAAGCCTTTATGCATCCCAAATAAGAGGTAGGAAGGGGTATCTATAGAATTAATCACAGTTGGTTCACCCAAATCTGAAAAGAAAATGTTATCATGGTTGTTGTGCATCATCTAAAAAAATATGCACATGTTTGTACTTTGTCACAACTAATGATAGCAAGAAATATAACAACAATCTTTATGGATATTATTTTGAAACTATATGGGACTCCAAAAGTTATAGTAAGTGATCATGATCCTATATTTACAAGTAATTTTTGGATTGACTTATTTCAATGTTTGGGCACTTAGCTTCTTTGTATCTCACCATATCGTCCCCAATATAATGGAAAATTTGAGGTGGTCAAAAAATTATTGGAAGGGTACCTCTGATGTTTCCCTTTAGATGAGATGGGTGAAATGGTTACCATTAGCAGAATGGTGGTATAACACTTCTTTCTAAACTTATTACAAGATGTCTCTATTTTTGGCACTATACGGGTACTAGTCATCATTAATCACCTCTTCATTATGAGCACACCCAAAGGTTTAAAAATTTGAAGAACACATTCAACATTAGCAAGAAGTACTTGCTAGTCCCTAAGAGAACCTTGAAATGACATAAAATAGAATGAGGCAACAAGCTGATCAATACCATAGTGAAAGAACTTTTGAAGTGGGAGATTGTGTGATTACCACCATATGAGAAAATGTCTCTAAAAAATAAAGAAGATAGCAATCTTGCACCAAATTATGATGACAATTATAAGGTGTTACAAAATATTGGAAATATACAATATAAATTGGAGTTACTTATGTCAACAAAAAAAATCCAATTCTTCATGTTTCATGCTTGAAGAAGGGTATTGGGTAAAGGTTTGTAGCATAAACTGAGTTAACAGATCTTGACGAGGAGGGAATATTATTTTTGGACCATGAGGCAATTAGTCAAACACACACCAAGAGGTTATAGTCAAGTGTAATCATAGAGTAGTATTTGATCAAATGGAAGAACTCCTCAATCAAATATGTTATATGGGAAAATGAGGATTTTGTGCAAAAGCATTCACAATTGATGATAAAGGGGTTATGATGCATTCTTAATCCTATAGGTGTGTAGTGTTATATGGGAAAATAACACACACCAAGAGGTTATAGTCAAGTGTAATCATAGAGTAGTATATGATCAAATGGAAGAACTCCTCAATCAAATATGTTATATGGGAAAATGAGGATTTTGTGCAAAAGCATTCACAACACTTCTTTAAAGGGGGTATGATGCATTCTTAATCCTATAGGTGTGTAGTGTTATGATTAGTTGGCTTGTGCCCACATTAACTCTTAATTAAGTTATATAATCATTATTATAGTCATAAATACTAGTTATGTAATCCTAGGTGTTATGTTTAGGTATATAAGTTGGCTTGGATGGAAACCATGACATAATTAGGTATACATAGGAGCTAGGGGTAATTTTATTATCATCATATTAGAAATTTTGTTTTCATTGGAGATATTTGGAGGTTTTCCCTCTCAAAGTGGCTTGTGATTCTCAATTATTATCAAGTATTTGTATCATATTACCTATTATATTATTTTCTTATGCAAGTTGATTCATTCAAATCCATCAAGGCTTGACCTAAGATAACTTGTTCATCTATTAGTTTGGTAAGCTCCTTAATAGTATATAGGCACTACCTTGACATACTCAAATATTTGAAGGCAAATACAAGAATATCTTTGTATGCACTTTCTATCAAATTAGTTTGATAAATCTCATATCAATTTTATGCATCAGATCAAGTTTGTGATTGTTAGGATTGAATTTAAAAACTTGCAAGGCTCATGATGATCTACATCATTTTCACATCATTTTCTAGGATGGTTCAAGCATTGATATATTCATTAGATTGGGGATTTTTTTTATGGTTATAAAGTAATCTAGCACAAAACACTCATCGGTGATTTGATTTGAGGTCCCAAATTCCTAAGGTTAGAAAATCTTCCAATTGCTAGGGGTATCAAACTTAGGAAGAATATCCAAAAAACCTATGTTCAGGTTGGACAACTTAACACCAATTATTGAGGTAAGTAAGACCTCCTTCTATTCTAGCTTTGTAACACCAAGGGGGGTTTCCTAAAGGTATTGTAATAGATATTATTACATGAGCACAAAACTCACCCTAACACAAACCATGCCCATTTCATAGTGCACCATTATTTCAATTGTCACTTCATGTCTATATGATGATTTGGAAGAATCGACATTAAGAACATTATTAAATCATATTATCTGCCACATAACCATCAATGGATGTGTTTAATGATAACCCTTTTTATGTTATGGGCATTCAAACATGGCGGTTGGAACACAATGAAACTAATAAAATTAAACAAATATTTAAATTTATGTATTTCGAGTGTAGATAATGATGGAGAGAAAAATCCAGTAATAGATTGGTGCCTTTATCCAGTTGGGAAACAAAGTCCCTAAATTCATTCAAACATACAATAATTGGAACCAAGGTGATACCTTAATCAAGAGATTACAAAATACTATGCCTTTCAAAATGCACAAGATGTTGAACACCCAAAATATTGAGAGGGGAATCAATATTCCCTAAAATTTATTAGCTTAAAAGTACATTCAAAGCATCTCATTAAAATTGTAGAAATGGAAATAAACAATTGAAGCATGCACCACACAAACAACACAAGAAGACCATATTTACATGGAAAATCATTGGAAGGGAAAAAATATGGTGAGGATTAGGTCACAATACATCATAATCGGTTACAATAATTATAGGAGGCTCACTACCCAAGGAAGATTACTTCTTCCAAAATTACAAAAGATATAGAAAAGAGTGGATCACTGCCAAATTTTGAACTACTAACAATGCATCTACAATATGTTGAAGATACAGTTCCAGTTAGGCTCAGTAATCTGACTTTACACACTTCATTCTTAACCAATATCACATTTTTCACTTCACACTCTCGCTCCATACCATCAATGTATTGGCCTTCTATATATATATGTATATATTTTGTAAATAATCATATCATCAATTAGGTCAGCCTAATTAGATGAAACATGTGACACCATAACCTATCGGCTCAAAACTCCATCATACATACCTTAAAAAAGAAACCAAAATGTGTTCTTCACCAAAATAGGTCAGCATGACCTATAATCACTCATATGAATCCACTTTATACTCAACTTAATACTGCATGACCCCAAAACCCTTAGGTCAGCACTGCACAATAAAACTAGTGAAGCAACAACTAAATGAACCAATTGTTCATTCATAACTTGATATGTAGACCATCAAAACACTTGAAACTTGGAGTGCACACACATCTAACATCTTCAAACACTTCTTGGAATCCACACAACAGAATGATCATCTACAGTGGAATGCAAAGCATTCCAACATGAACTCTACAACTGTAACCTTGTCATAACATATCCCAATACTATGTCACTAATATCTTCAACTACGAAAGATATAGAACCCTAAAAAATTGTATCTAGGATCCTCCAACACATACCATTATCACCTAAAAACTGCGTGATAAGATATTGCAATGTGGACCAATGTGGACCACAAAATTGTTCCTCTGTTACATACTATTTCAGTTTAGGACTTAGAAAAATTCTTCTAAAACACTTGGTATTCTCTGGACTATATACATATTTATGTACCATCACTTCTACAATGGGTTTCCATCAATGAAAACACCATACATCATCATGCTAATGTTGCCAACAATCTCCCCCTTTGTCATTGATGACAACACGCTTCTCTGCTTCACTCCACCTTTGACATCAACGAAAAATGGTACAAAATCTGCATTACATCCCCTTACTAATTATCTACATGATAATAACTCCCCCTATCTATATTATCCATCACCAAAAAGACAGAATTGTACTTCAACATCATCTACTAACTCCGCATATGTACACTGATATCAAAAATTGACTATACAATTAAAAAATGTATAGTTTAACTGGATGAGGGTAATATACCTTGATATATTGTCTTTAATTTTTGCAAGGTGTGCCTCCCAATCCTCTTGATGAAGGTAAGCATGTAGCTCTAGTTCTCAAATATTATATGGAGGTATTCTCCTTCTTCTAGAGAACTAGGCACTATTGTCTTCTACACAACCTTCTCTGTATTGGTCAAGACTTTAGTTAAAGATGTAAGCCTGTCACTTACCATATCTCGAAGCTGACTATACAACATTATGATTTTCTCTTTTTTCTCTTGTAGTAAAAATAATTGACTGTGTAGATTTTCAATTACCACTTTTTTTGCTCCATCCCTCTCATTCGTTGGATCATAAGTACTTGATGCCTAAGCAATTTGAACCAATTGAGTTCATCTAATCCTTGATGATCTTTGTATACAATGACCACTTTAAATAGAATTGAAACAATTGTTTGGCTTCCTCCAAACACTTTTGAACTTCTTTAAGTTTCCTTGCAACTTGGCATGAGCAATAGCACATTTATCTAAGGCATCAGCTAGACTCTTATCATTCAACTTCCTTGCTACTCCCTTCTCAGTATTCTCTTCTAGTCTAGTAGAGTACTCCTTAAAAGATTCTAACTATAATTTCAACTGTTGAATGTACCTAACAAATAAGTATCAATGGATACTCCAGGAAGGCCTTCTTGCAACACCTCGACAACTTCATCAACCAAATCTATGCTTTTTTGGTGAATTTTAAGTATTTCCTTTCTTACAAAGGCATGGAATACATCACCAAGTTGTAACTTATGTAGAGGGGAAATCTTCTCCAAGTCCACTTGACCTTGTTGCATGGGAATTTGTAGCAATTGTACGGACACCATTGGTCAGAACTGTAATTGCATGTCCAAATTATCTTTTAATGAATCTCCAGAGGGTCTGGAGGATTCACAACCTGTTTTAGAGCTTTATTCTGCATGATTTGAGCTTTAGTCTTCCTCGAGACTCCTTTCTCAACTTCTTTGTTCTGCTCATCAGTTATCTCCACATCAAGAGGAGTGCTATATGTTAATATTTCTTCTTGCATATGCTCATGCTCATGTTGCTTTGTGATTGGCTCATTGATTTTCGGGAAGGATGTGTCTTGATGTATTTGATCTTCATCACCTGAAGGAATGGTTTCCTTATCTACAAGCACAAAATTCTCCATTTGTGCAATAATCTTGACTATTATCTTTTTTGTTTGCCTCTCTGTCCTCTTGATTTCATTTGATTCCTTCCCCATTAGGGTATTTACCCTTCGTTTGGCCCAAAATTATTTTTCTTACAATTGACAAAATCTTATTCTTTCTTCATGAGTAAGGGTTACTCCAATTTTCTCCAGGGCTTGTTTTCTTATCTTTTCTTCTTCCACCACAGATTCTTGCTTGTTGGCACCAAGCAAATCTACAAGACTCACTAGGAGTTGGTTATGAATATCACCTAGATTCACATCAAAATTTGTCATATACATCTTTATTTCCTTTTCAATTGTAGTTTTTTCAGTAGGAGGTGTCTCTTCATATAGTAGTGTTATTTCCCTTAGTGCACCATGCTTTAAAATAGCATTGAAAGTAGAGCTGAGTTATAGAGGCTCATGTTCATATGCCTGTGGAGGGCTCTTCTTAGGTTTCTTCCCTGCTCCCTTTTCTTTTTCCTTATATTTAGATGATCCTTCTTCTTCTAACCTAGAACTCTTTTCTCTTCTTTGAAAAATGAAAGCTTCCTTTTCCTTTTCTTCCTCTTCACTTTCTATATCCACCAAATTAATTTTCTTTCTTTTTGTAGTGGCCTCTTATTGAGAGACTCGAAACTTTCTTTTATGGACCAATTGATGTTCTTCCTCGTCCTCTTCATCTTCACAACTAACATACTTTTCTCTTGTGGCTTTTTCTTTCCTTACTCTCTTTGGAGACTTTTGTTGCACATAGGTGTTGGATGCATCTTTCTTCTTAGAACCATCTCTAGGCTTCATTCCAAATGGTTTTGTAATAGTAGATGTGGAGACTGGGGTCCTACTTGACCTTCTTGATGTTTGTGGAGTTTGTGGAGGAGTAGATGTGCCTTTAGATTTCTTCGCAGGGTCCAGAGGGGCACCAAAATCCCTTTCCAAATTAGCCTTCATCTTTCCAATTTTTTCTTCAATGTCCTTCGTTTCTAGGTTCATTTGACTTGTTTTCTCTTCATAAGTGCCAAACCTTTCAACTAATGTATCTCGAAGCTTGCTCAACACAATCTCTAGTAGACCAATACATTCAAACTTAGCTACCTCATAAGGTAGCTCCAGAACCAAAATAGTTTTGGGTTCATGATGAAAGAGATACCCTCCCTTTCAAATCTAAAAACAAAAACAGACAATAAACTATGCAAGAAGGAGGAAATATGCCTTCAAATTTCAGATTTAAAGAGAAAATCAACAACATTTTATTTGCTTAAATCATAAAATGATTACATGAAACTGAAGCTCATATGCTTCCTTACAATTTGGGCTTCATACATACAAAAATCAGCAACATAATGTCTTCAAAATTCTAGCTTCATTCCAACAATATTTGGGTATGTAACCACAACTTCTCCAAAATCCCCCTTCTCCAAATGAACAAGCATCAATATATAGAGAATGAGTGAGGAGAAAACCATTATTGGTTTTCAAAACAACCAATATTTACCACCTTGAAATCACACACACACTTTGAGGAGATATAAAAATATGAAATATAAAATAATTCATTGCTTACATGGCCCTCACATGGGCACCTAAATCTTGGCCAATCATCTTGGTCAACTATGACACCTCCATTGATTCTCGACAACTTGGACAATTCCAAATACATGCATGCAACAACATGCAAAGCTTGTGGCCCCAACATTCAAATGTATGCAAAACATGCAATTGAACATGAAAGGACATGCATACCAAGTGGCCCCCACCTAAAAATGGGATTCCCAAATGGAATATTCTCCTATTTATGCCTTAGAAACATTTATCGGGACATAATTCCTCCAAAATTACATTTACAATTTTGCCACAAGGAATATTACAAAGTTGAAAATTAATTAATTTATTCTTTTCTAACCTTTAAGCCCTTATTAAAAATTAAAATAAATAAAATAATTTTTGGGTGATGCAAGATTGCTCTTACACCCAGGATGCTCCTACATCAGACATATGGGGTAATTTGAAATGTTCCATGAGATAAAAACTCATGAACATTTGGATGATCTTGGGATGGTGATCCAATGCTTGTTCTTGATCCATATGTCCTCCTTGTCCTCAAATTCTTCCTTCTTCAATTCATTTTGAAATTCTACAACACCCTCTTGTCTCATCTTCTCTTTTCCTTTTCAATTTTTTTTACCTACACATTGTAAAATTTCATTACACTCGCCTTCTTTTGTAAATCTGATTTACATTATTCATGAGACTTAACCATGTTTGCAACCAATGATTTATGCTGTTCCATCTTGGCATCACTGTTATTCTTCTATACCTCCCTTGTACTTCTATTCTTAGGAGCATTCTTCAAACTATTTCCAACCTCTAGTGTAACCTTTACCTTGGGTTTTTCTATCCTACAACAACTCATAAGATTGTTGTCCTTCACCTCCTTCTCTTTCTCCTTTAATGAAATCAAGGTATACTTCTTCCCATATTTTGCAATGGTGTACAAATTCTCTCTACAATCATTGACAAGCCTTCCTATCAAATTGCCAAGGCCTTCCTAACAAAACATGACATGCACTCATGGAAATAATATCACATAAAACTTCATCTTTATAAGAACCAATATGAAAATTTACCAAGAATTTCTCTTTCACCTCTAACTAATGATCTTCTTGTAGCTAACTTACATTATAGGGATTATGATGCTTAATCTTGTTCAATCTTAGTTTTTCTACCATCTCTTCAGAAACCAAGTTATTTGTACTACCACTGTCTACAATGATCTTACAACACATACCTCCTGATTTGCATATGGTACAAAAGATATTCTTTATCTAAGATGTTCCATTATCATCTTTGCTTGGATTCACCAATAATCTCTTGAACATAAGGGATTCTTCATGCTCTAGTTCTACCACATTCTTTGGTGATGCTACACTCTCTTTGTCTTCTTGCACCATGTGATTTCTTGTTGCACCTCTTTTACTGGTATTTTGGTGTAATTGTGGACACTCATAAGCTCTATTTCCAACTTCTCCACATTAGAAACACTTTCCCAAGAACTCTCTGCTACTATTGGCACACCCTCTTATTGAATACTCTTTTCCTTGTGCTCCTTTGTTCCATTTCAGACTTGTTTCTTCTTCAACTTATTTTGCTTCCCTTTATGGTTGCTTGGCTGTCCTCTTTCCATTTCTTCTTACATTATTTTTCTACCTTCTATTTACCTTTTCCTCTATGCTTTCAGAGCATACTATGAAGCCTCTTCAATAGTAGAAATCTTCAACATACTAATCTCATCCTAGATACTAAATCTGAGTACATTTATATATCTAGCCACCTTCTCTCTATCCATTTCATGATTTCATAATCTAATCACCGTTTTATAAAATTCCTCTATATACTCCTTCATATCTATGTCTTTCTATTTCAAAATTTGCAACTTTTTGAACAAACCCAACTCATAATCTCCTAGAATAAATTTTGTCTTCAATCTTGCAACCATTCGTCTCCATCATGTTATTCTCATCTCACCATTCTACACGCTTTCTTTCTACAAATCTTTCCACCATAATGCAACATGTCCCTTAAGCTTTGCTTGTGCCAACCTCACCCTTTGTGGGTCTCTAATATTTCTCAAACTCAAAATAATATTTCAACTCTTCAATCTAGTCTATTAGATTCTCAGCATTCAATGTGCCTAAAAAAACTAGGGACTTCCATTTTATGGCCTCTATTGATATGGGTTATTGCTCTCATAATTTTTTCTTTTCCTTTATTAGTTGGATCCTCTCAACCTCTTCTCTTGTGAATCTATTTTCTTCTCATCTCTCCACAACTATAGGACTCCACACACTTGCAACAATCTCTAGAGCTTTGAAACAACTTCAATCCTCACCCACATATCTTGGCATAAGTTGCCTCACATTCAACACTCTGCTTATGCGCTCAAGATCACTTGCTTTGATGCCATCTGATGAAGAGATACCCTCCCTTTCAAATCTGAAAACAAACACACACAATAGACTATGCAAGAAGGCTACAATATGCCTTCAAATTTGAGATTTAAAGAAATAAAATTAGCAAAATTCTATTTGGTTAAATCATAAAATGCTTACATCAAATTGAAGGTCATATGCTTCCTTACAATCTAGGCTTCATACATACAAAAATCAACAACATAATTTCAACATTCTAGCTTCATTTCGACAGCATCTGGGTATGCAACCACAATTTCTCCAAAAGCTCCCTTCTCCAAATGAACAAGCATCAATATATAGAGAATGAGTGAGGAGAAAACCAATAATGGTTTTCAAAACAACCAATCTTTACCACCTTGAAATCCCATGCCCACATTGAGGAGAGATAAAAATATGAAATATAAAATAATTCATTGCTTACATGGACCTCACATGGGCACCCAACTCTTGGCCAATCATCTTGGTCAACTATGACACCTCCATTGATTCTCGACGGCTTCAACAATCCCAAATATGGGCATGCAACAACATTGAAAGTTGGTGGCCTAACATACAAATGCATGGAATTGAACATGCAATAAAATGCATACCAAGTGACCCCCGCCTAGAAATTGGATGCCCAAATGGAATATTCTCCCATTTATGTCTTAGAAACATTTATCGGGACATAATTCCTCCAAAATTACATTTATAATTTTTCCACAAGGAATATTACAAAGTTGTAAATTAATTAATTTATTCTTTTCTTACCCCTAATCCCTTATTGAAAATTAAAATAAAATATTTTTGGGTGATGCAAGATTGCTCTTACGCCCAAGATGCTCCTGCATCAATTCAACTGCTTCCATATAGTAGGTATTCTCTTCTAACCATAAATGTCATGCCATTTTTATACTTATTCACAACTTCTCTTGGAATTATTTCTCTCTTACATATTTTCTTGAAATGTTTTGAAAAACCCCCCACAACATTGTCTTGCGGGACTCAAAATTTGCAAATCTCCTCAAATGATCTCTAATTTGAACAACGTCAGTGATATTATCTTGCCATACTACATTGTTTGTACCAGGAAACTCATTGAGAAATTAAAATATTAAGTAAATGACTAGAGTACCATATCAAAAAGGATACCTTGACTCCTTTGTCTTCTGCAGATTCTCCATCAATTGTAACCTCAAAAGCTCACAAAGATCAAAATATTTGCCTTCTTTCACCATCTAATAGGCTATGTGTATTGCAGTGGCAAAGACATAATTCTCTCTATTTGTATAGAATATATTGTAACCAATCATCATTGAAGCGTATTTGACCATTAGATCTTCAATGTCATCCATAGTTAGGGAACACTTGTGAAACTTGGCTTCGGTAAGCTTCATCACCACTTCATTCTTTATCGTCTTCATTGTTGGGATTGGTCTAGTGGAGCTCAAACTAGTAACAACCCTAATTTCCTCTTTTTTTATCATATGTGGCATGTCCAACCATATGAATTTTTCATGAATTATGCTTAGAACATACTTCACCCACTCATCTTCATAGAAGAAATTAGGAAATTCTTCCCACACATCAAACTTCTTTATCAAACTGGTATACTCTAGTTTAGCTCAAAATCATCTCCAGTTAGCACCTTTTCCCTAAATTCTACCAACTTCAAATGATAATATTCATCCATCTTTGAATAAATGTAGATTCACACATCCTCTGTGTGCATCACATTTGATGGAATCCTAGAGAACACACCTTCATTATATGTTTCCATTGACTTGTATAGGTGCTTCTTAAACTTAGGTCTCAACCTCTCAAGCACATCAATAACTTGTGGAGTAAACATTTTGAACTTTTCTTGAGCTAGGGTTTGCAGGAAATTATAAATACCTTATGAATTTTTTTGATAAGGTTTCATTCAACACTTCAGAATCGCTTCAAATATCACTTGCATTGCTCTCTTCTTCAAATGCTTGAACACAAATGCCTTTTAGAATGTGCAAAATGAAATATAAACACTTTTCCGTAACCTAAGTATGCATTAATTGTTGAAAAAAAAAGTTAGGTCAAAAGTTGTCAAGCACTCTTTATATCATCACAGGCACTTCTAAACATTCTACAAATTTTTGCATTAAGAGATTTCTCACCAGATATTTCACCAATGGATTAACCAAACCAACTTATACATACACCAGTATACTGAAGACATCAACATCACATCTTTGGCAGTGGTTTAGAAAGTTTTTTGTAAGAGATTCCCCTGAGCCAATGCTTTCTATCTTGTTTTTAGAGGAAACATCTGCACAAGAATTTAGCACAGACTCATTCTTCACATCATTCTCTTCCTTTTTCTTCTAGATCTTGTTCATCTTCTTCTTTACCTCAACTAGATAAATCTTCTTTTGTGGAATGGATGGTTTCACATTCTTCCCTTTGTAAAACTTAGCTATGTGTCCTATTTTATTGTATTTATAGCATATGACACTTTGTTGTAGAGAAAACTTACTTCTTTCCATTTTAGATTTGCATTCAAAATCCTTATGCCCAAACCCATTATGTGTGTAATAGTAACTAGGTATCCTTATATGCTCCCACGCTACCCCAACAACAAGATTGTCCTAATGGAGTTGTGCTGGAAAATAATTGAAGTGCATAGTAAGCAAATGGAATCCCATAAGCCAGGATTAGGGTTTCCATTGGAAATTGGCAAGTATTCCATTCAAACTTCCCCTAAAGCCAAATTTGTTGAGCCTAAAATGCAATGGGTCACATTGAAAATGTTCAAGAGAGGGCTTAATTTTGACTACTAAGGTATGAAGGATTGAATCAAGAAAGCATATACACATGTACACCAAATTGATTACATATGGGCCGATATTAGGACAAATGAGGAAATTAGAAAGTTGGACTATTGCAAGCTCACATTCTAACAAATTAAAGAGTTAGATTTGGTAGACATTCCTAAAGGCATATAAGACAATGGTGGCATCCTAGATCAAGCCTATGAACAAAAAAACATTACTAGATCTCCTCTTCCTCCCATTCAATAGTCTCAGAAAGAGGTAACCATGATCTGTGAAAGATTTGAACCTATTCTTTCTAACACCAATGTTTGGTTACAAGAAAGGGGAATTTAGTTGAAACGTTTTCTCACTCGGTCAGAGGAGGTGACTCAAGATCCTGTTAGTAAGAATTTTGAATTGAGAACCTAGAAAAAAAGTGATGCTCGGAGTTCAAGCAGGCCATCCAAACCCAAAATCAAGTTTTTGGTCAAGGATGGTAGTAAGAAAAGAAAAAATACCATAGAAGAGCCATCTATTGAAGGACATGATAAATCTATGCAAGAAGAGAGGCAAGTGGAGGAAGAACAACACGAGGAATCAAAATGTCTCCCTATGTGGACATTCTGGAAGAACCACCAGTATCCTCTTCCCCCATTCTCATTGTTGCTCGTATTCCTCCTCCTATGATTTCACCTATTCCTAACATTCCTACTACAACAACTGATCAATCTCTTTGCCAACTATTATAGTCACTCTTGCGGTCACTGTTTTGGTGCAGGGGCACCATGTTAGTTAATTTTGTGTAAATAAGGTCTTTAAGTTGGTTTAAGGAGTTTTTAGTAATTTTTCATTCAATAAGGTCATAATAGACCATTATTGATGTTATTGAGTCATGTTGGGTTCATTATTGCAAAGGTTGTCAATAATTGTCAAAAATGCAATGTTGTAAAAAGTGCAAAAAAATGCAAAAGAGGAGTCTCAACGGTCAAGTAAGTTCAAAAGATAGTTGAGTCAGTTGGATTTTTTATTTTTTGGTGTGTCAATTTTAAAAATTCCTTGAATGGATCGAGGTAGGGTTGGAATGTTTATTTGTGAAGTTAAAAAAATAAAAACACCATTATTTTCTCTACAATTTTTGGTAATTTGCTGCTACAGATAACTGTATGTTTCTGTACAGTGGGGTATTTTTCTAAAAGCTCTTGAATTAGATAGAGGCATGTGTTAGATTCATTTTTGTTGTGATTTGGGTGGATTTCTTTTAGATTGAAGAATTTGACAAGCATTTTTTCTATAGGCAGGTCTGAAAACCCTGTTTGAGGGTTTGAAGGTGAACAAAAATGAATTAATCAGCCATTCCACTAGTAGAATAGCTTGTAATTTGGTGGAATGGGTGCACTAGGGTAGTTTTAGATGTTATAATGGGTTTTAAGAGCAGGGAAGGTGTTTTGATGGAATTTGATTGCTGCCCTAGGTGTATTTGTATGAGTTTTGGCTTGAAAATGGTGGTTAAGTGTTGGAGTTTGGTGAAAATGCATTGAAAAAGGTTGGGTGATAGTTTGGATAGCATGTGCAAGTCCATTATGGTGTGTTATAAATTTTGAAGAGGTGAGAAAAGGTTTGGAGAACATAGAAACAATAAACCCTCATCGTGCAAGCCTAAATAGGCCTAAAATAAGGGTTTGAAATATGGTGAGTTAGTGGGCACTTATTTTGTCAAAAGTTGTTGATTTAAATGTTTTGTAGTCTATTTGTGACCCTGCAATAGAGGTTTGGGATTAGAAGAGAGTCTGGGTTGGTGTTGCTTTATAAAAGCGGCCTAATTTGGCCTTGGGGTAGTGTAGCAGCAGGAATTTGGGGTTGATGGTCCAAAGTGACCCTATGAGATTTTAAGATATGTTGAAACATGACATAATGGGTGTCTGAAATGAAAATCCTCTTGTGCTTTTGAGGAGTCTTATGAAAGATATGCACAATTTCCATTAGTTGGAATGCTACAAGGAATTGCAAGTGAATGGTGAGTTGAACACCAAGATAAGGGTTTAATGGTTGAAATATTTTTTGAATCTTATCAAATTGTGTTTGTTTGAAGGTTTTCCTCCCTGATCTACATTAAGTGGTATCAAAGCATAGGTATTAGATCTTTTGAAGGTGAAAAGTTGAAGATTGAGAAAGAGAAAGGTTGAAAGTTGAAGGACAAGATGCCTCCGAAAGGAAGTGGAGCCCTTGGTAGGGAAATAAGGTTGTTAAAGGAAACACAAGAAGAAATTTTAGCCAAATTTGTAGCATGGGAGGAAAAGCAAAGAAGCTGAAAGGCCACTAAAGAGGAAAGTGACCGAGAGGAAGAGGAAGAGGGTGAGAATGAAAACCCTCCAGGTAGAGTCCAAGATGATGAGCTAGACCCTGATGAGAGAAGGATGATAAAGATGATTAAGACTATTAGAGGAGATGCTTCTAGTGAGAAAATAGATGTGCCAATGTATAATAGAAAGTTAGATGTTGAAGAGGTATTAGATTGGATAGATGCACTAAACAATTACTTTGAGTATAAGGAGGTTGTTGAAGATCAGAAGGTAAATTTTGCAAAAACTAAGTTGAAAGGCCATGCTCTAACATGGTGGAATTATGTTCAAGAGGAAATATTGAAAAAGGGAAAAGCAAAAATTAGTTTATGGGATAGGATGGTGTCAAAGATAAAAATCCATTTTTTGCTAGGTGATCATGCTATACAAACTTTTAAGAAGTTGCAAAGTTTAAAGCAGAAAGATAAGGATGTTATGGCCTACACTGAAGAATTTCACAAATTAAGTATTAGGTTTGGTCATGTTGAAGATGAAAATGAGAATATAGCAAGGTACATGTGTGGCTTAAGATTTCAAATTCAGGATGAATTGAGTTTGGCTACGCCTAGGACAGTGGAGGAATATTTTCAGTTGGCTGCTAGGGAAAAAGAGTAACTTAAAAAAAAGGAAAGAAAGACAAGGAAGAGGCCGAGGCAACACTAGTAGAGGAAGAGGTACAAGTCAAACTTATAAAGATCAAGAGGATGCAAGTAAAAACAAAGACCAAATTACTAATCAAAGAGGTGGTTTTAGAGGTTTTAGAGGAAGATTCAAACAAGGTAGAGGTTCAAGCTCATTTTTAGGAAGGTGTTACCATTGTAATCAATTTGGCCATGTAGCATGGAAGTGTCCAGAGAGACAAGCTTCTACTTCAAGTGGCAGTGATAAAAGAGTTCAATTGGTGCAAGAGGATGATGGTGAAAGCATTCATTCTCCTAATCAACTTGCTGCTCCAAAAGTTGGGGAAATTTGGATGGTGAGAACTCTACTCCAAGCATCCAAGGAGAAAGAATCAACACAAAGGGGAACACTATTTAGGAAAACTTGCAAATGCAGTGGAAATGTATGTAAAGTTGTAGACTCTGGAAGTATTGATAATATGGTGTCAATAGAAATGGTTGATAAACTAAAATTAGAAAAGATACCTAATGAGACACCCTACAAAGTGTCTTGGTTGAATGATGATTAATATATTTTGGTGAATGAACAAGCTTTGGTTGAGTTTAACATTGGTGGATCTAAGGAAAAGATTCTTTGTGATGTGTTTCCCATGGATTGTTGTCATTTGTTACTTGGAAGACCATGGCAGTTTGATAGACATGCAATTTATGATGGTAGACACAATATGTATGCTATTGAGAAGGATGTAACCACTTTTACACTAACACCATTGCAGGAGGATGATAAAGGACAGGGTAAGGCAGCTAAGGTGATAATGAAATACAGTCCTCAAGAGACTTTACATCTTTTTTAGGCCGGGTGTATGGTGCAAGGGCACCATGTTAGTTCATTTTGTGTAAATAAGGTCTTTAGGTTGGTTTAAGGTGTTTTTAGTCATTTTTCATTCAGTAAGGTCATAATAGACCATTCTTCATGTAATTGAGTCATGTTGGGTTCATTATTGCAAAGGTTGTCAATAATGGTAAAAAATGCAAAGTTGTAAAAAGTGCAAAAAAATGCAAAAGAGGAATCTCAACAATCAAGTAAGTTCAAAAGATAGTTGAGTTAGTTAGATTTGTTAGTTTTTGGTGTGTCAAGTTTTAAAAGGCCTTGAAATACTTGAGGTGGGGTTGGAATGTTGATTTGTGAAGTTGAAACAATAAAAACACCATTGTTTTCTTTGTAATTTCTGGTAATTTGCTGCTACAGATAACTGTACGTTTCCATACACAGTGGGGTATTGTTCTAAAAGCTCTTGAATTAGATAGAGGCATGTCTTAGCTTCATTTTGGTTGTGATTTGTGTGGATTTCATTGAGATTGAAGAATTTTACAAGAATTTTTTTTGTAGGCGGGTTTGAAAACCCTGTTTTAGGGTTTGAAGGTGAACAAAAATGAATTAATCACCCATTCCATTGGTAGAATAACTTGTAATTTGGTGGAATGGGTGCATTAGGGTAGTTTTAGACGTTAGAATGGGTTATAAGAGGAGGGAAGGTGTTTTGATGGAATTTAATTGCTGCCCTAGGTGTGTTTGTATGAGTTTTGGCTTGAAAATGGTGGTTAAGTGTTGGAGTTTGGTGAAAATCTATGTTCCACGACGTTTTAGGGATGGGGATGGGGGGATGATAGGGGACACATTTTGGGGATGACAGTCCAAGGGAAGATTTTTAGGGATGACGGGGGGACGATGGGGGGACGACGATATAGGAATTCTCTAATATATATATATATACAAATTTTTAAAAATATATTATATAGAGAGAGAGAGAGAGCAATTTGATATATCAAATATGTGCAACAATATCAATATGACAATATGTGCATAGATAAAGAGTATAACAACGATATTTTATCCTGGTTGTTTCTGCATGTTTACCCTACCCATGTGTGCATTGCAAAGTAAAAAAAAATGTATTAAAACTTAAAAGTTAAAAGTCTTCATTTCAATTTTAGGTTGAAAGACTAAAGTAAATATAATAATATTTTATTATTTAGTCAATGCCATTCGAATGGGGATAAAACATTTTTATCAAATATTTATAAAAGAATTATTATTTATTATTTAATATTTGATGAAACATTTAATATTTATCAATTATCAAGCAATTTTTATTTAATTTGACAATAAAATTAAATAGTTTGTTTAAAAATTAAATGTTTTATCAAATATGATGAAATATTTAATATTTATCAAGCAATTTTTATTTAATTCGATAATAAAATTAAATAGTTTGTTTTAAAATTAAATGTTTTATCAAATATAATGAAATATTTAATATTTATCAAGCAATTTTTATTTAATTTTCCAAAAATAAAAACATTTTTTACTTTGATGAAAAGGGGATGCTTGGGCGTCCCTGATACGGTTGGGGGACTCATAGCTGTCCCCTAGCCGTTTCGGGGAAGCCTAGGCGTCTCCTTTTTTGGGGACATGTTTCTTGTCGTTTCCTAATTTTTGAAAATTAGGGGAGACGCCTGTGGGACATCTCTTGCCGTCCCCCTATCCCCGAAATGCCACATGGGTTGGGGACGTAGGGTTTGGGGGGGATGCGTCCCCGTGTAACATAGGTGAAAATGCATTGACAAAGGTTGGGTGATAGTTTGTATAGCATGTGCAGTTCTATTGTGGTGTGTTAGAAGTGTTGACAAGGTGAGAAAAGGTTTGGAAAACATAGAAATAATAAACCCTCATCGTGCAAGCCTAAATATGCCTGATATAAGGGTTTGAAATATTATGAGTTAGTGGGCACTTCTTTTGTCAAAAGTTGTTGATTTAGAGGTTTTGTAGTCTGGTTGTGACCCTGCAATAGAGGTTTGGGATTAGAAGAGAGTCTGGGTTGGTGTTGCTTTGTAAAAGCGGCCTAATTTCGCCTTGGGGTAGCATAGCAGCAGGAATTTAGGGTTGATGGTGCCCTATGAGATTTTAAGATATGTTGAAATATGACATAATGGGCGTCTGAAATGCAAATCCTCTTGTGGGTTTGAGGATTCTTCTAAAAGATATGCACAATTTCCATCAGTTGGAATGCTACAAGGAATTGCAAGTGAATGGTGAGTTGAACACCAAGATGAGGGTTTAATGGTAGAAAGAGTTTTTGAAGGTTTTCCTCCCTGATCTACATCATGTTCATAGTACCCCCTCAATATCAATCTAAACCATACATTCATCCCCTTCAAGCTTTGTTTTTGAAAGTCCTAAACATGGTTTGGATAATGTGTTAGGATCTCCAATGTCTTTGTCGAGCTTTTATTCTCTGTCTTTTGAAATTGCATCTCATTTTGAATTAGAACAATTCATGACTAAGTCTATTCAAGTGTTGAATGTTGAGATTCCTAGTGTTGGTTTAACTGACACTCCTCCTATTGTAACAACTGCTTTTGTGAGTACAACGACAACATCTCAGACAATGGTTGCAAATATGGGAGAGAGCTCACTACTCCCACCTTGGCTCTCATCACAAACACCAAAGAGGAGAAAAGAAGCCATCTCCCCAAATGAGTTTGACTTTGTGCAACTTGCATCTGCAAAAACAAGAACCAAGAAGAAGGCGAAGACTCTCTCAAGGTTGTTGTTCGACAAAGAGGGTAACAGGTATGTAGAGGTGGCACAACCCCCTCAAGATAAAACATAGGAAGAGGTGGATATCTCAAACTATTATGTGACAAGAGTTGAATTGAGGAAGATCACAGATGAGACTACAAAAGCATATGCCCAATCAACATTGAACACTATTATTGAGAAGTTTGATACAGTCAAGAAGGTGAAGGATCAGTACAAAGAAAAGAGAGAACAACTAACAATTGTACTATGAAAGATTACCCAAAATTTTGAGTCTGTTGAACCAGTGGCTATCAGTATTGAGAACCTTATGATTCAAAAGGTGGAGAAGGTGCACACAAGGGCCAGAGTGGTTGGTGAATTCCTGGATCGAATGGTTGCACAAGGTTCTGAACTCTTGGTATCTTCAGTGAAGAAAATGAAAAGGATGGAAGCCATAAAATCAGAGTTAGATGAAACTATCGATGCTTTTGTTCATGAAAAGGAAGCTATGGAAAAAAAACTACAGGATTGGGTGAAACTAAAGGAGCTCAAACTGGATATGTTGGTGGAAATTGGAATCATTCCAAATCAAGATATGTATGTGGAGGTGAAGGAGACTATGATACATAAGGTGAATGTCCTCAAAGATTTGATTGATGATTTGCAAAGTGCTCAGGAAGTCAGCTAGGAAAACAATTTGAACCTTATCGACAAGGTTGAAGAGCTTCCTTGTAAATTGTGTGATAGTAATGATAAGGTCCTCTCTTCAAAAACAGTTGTCCAAGAATTTACTAGTACGATCCAAAAGAGTTTGAAGATCAAGCCTTTTCAGTGGCTTCAATGGATAAGTTTCTAGACATTCAGTTGACCTTGGACAACTCAAAAGTATTTTTAGGAAGGCATGATGAAGCTTGTGATACACTAAAGGAGTCAATCCTAAGAGTCCTTGCCATTGTCAAACATAATTCATGCCCAAATAAAGATCAAGTTCATGCCATCATGAATAAGTATGATGATTTCATAATGAAGGATGTTAGAGAAGGCTGATTTTTCCTTAGTTTATTTTTTATCATTTTAATTCTTTTTGTAATTAGTTTCGAACAATTTACATGTCTTTTTCAAAATTGAAATTACATGTAAAAATAGAGAAGTCCCAAATATAATTGGACTCTCCTGTTTGAATAAGTCAAAGTAGTTATTCTTTTCCTAGATTAACTCTCAGCTCTCCTTTATATATATGAGGGAGTTCTTTTGTATTTAGTACCTTTAATCTTATGCAACAAAGTGCTGCCCAAATTGTGACTCAACTTTGAAACTTTGTGTTCAAATTGCAAGTTCAAATTCAGTTAATAAAAGGATTTGAATTTTGATTTCAACCTTTATTTTGAATCAAGTTTGTATGAGTGAGAATGTTCTTACGTTGTTCTTGTTGATTTCTCTTATTTTTAATTAGATAAGTGGTAATTATTTCTTATGATTGAAAGGAAGTTTAAGATAGAATATATAAACTTTGAGTTATATTGATTACTTGAAATTGTGTGATGTAAGTATTTCTTAGTGAGGATTATCAAGACTTTGAGCTTGGAGTTATTGACTTTGTGTGTAGATCTATTGGTGAAATGGGTTGATAGACTTTTTGCTACAACATACATCATTTTTTACTTCGAAAATATCATAGAGGGCAACAAGAAGACTTTGTGATTTTGTGTGTCTTCCATTTACTTATAATTTATTTGTAATGCTACTCTTTGACTACTCTTATGTTTAATAAATAATATTGGTGATTACTGCTTAAGTAGATATTTACAAGTGTAGAGCATTGTAGAATATTACCGTGGAACATTGTAAATTTATTTTTCTGAAAGAAGAGAACATGGTGAATGTAACACACCCCACATGGTTAAAGCTAGTGTAAATAATTTTCATTTACCATAGTTTACTCTTGGTTCCAAAAAGCAATAAAAAGGGAGCATCCCCTTTCTGAGAGGAGAGAACATTCTCATCATAGTTGTGGCTAAAATCACTATTTTGTAATTTGTAAAGGAATTACAAAATATTCACCAATAGTTTTTTGGCGTCTCCGCTGGGGATACGAGCATGCAATCATAGCCTCACACTTTTGGTTGAAGTAGACAAGTATTCTAGTGTCTCATTGTAAGTCTATAAATATCCTTTTGTTGCTAATTTTATTTTTGTTTCAAAGGCTACACTGTGGCAACCAAGAGATATACTCACAATCAAAGGGCGCAAGGTCAAATTGATCATTTTTTTGAGTTTTTGCATATACATAATATTGTTCCTTTCCCTCCATGGATAATTTCGCCATTACAACACACAAGAAGTTATCCTCCTCGAAGGATCGGATCACTGCTTCCAATCAAATCTTCAAATTTTCAGAGAGTTTTACCTATCACACCAATTCAAGCGATTGTTGTTCAAAAGCGTTATGGCAGCTCCATCACCACCAAGTCCTTGGGATAATGCCTTTGGTCCTTTAAATTTGGCAGCCCCTTTACATGAACTTCCTTGCGTTTCATGCGAGAACATCCATAAATTCTACGGTGATGATAAGCAACACCTTGGAAAACATATTGTTGCTTTTTATATTGTATGTGGTGTTCTTGGTGTTGAACACGAAGACAATTCTATAAATTTATTCATTGAGACCTTACAATGAGTAGCAATGGAATGGTTTTACACTCTTTCTCTTGGTACTATTACAAATTGGGCTACCCTTTATACCAAATTTAAAGAACGTTTCAAGCCTGTAGAAGATAGACATGCCTTTTTGGCACAACTTACAACTATGAGAAAAGAAGCACATAAACCCATGTGTGAGTTCATGGAAAAATTTAATAATTTGGTAACAAGGATTTCAACTAAGGCCAAGCCAATGCCTCACAATCTTAAATATTTATTCATTAAAACACACAACTACCAAAGGTAAGTTTCTTGTTGTGGAGGGCAGTTCCAACTGATCTCAAAGTAGCTCAGTAGTTGGCTACGAGTTTTGAAGATGATTTTATTCTTGCCAATAAAATAAGAAAAGAATCAAATACA
>VDFB02070753.1:0-19081 GCA_007258455.2 Sequoia sempervirens | reverse complement strand
TTATATAAGAGAAAGGTAGATAATGAACGTAAGGGACAACAACAAATGGCTTACTAGGACAAGGCCATCTACTTCTTGTCCCCACTGAGTGCAAGACAAGAATGGGCTGAGGTAGGTGATGAGAAGGATCATGTAATATTGAGAATAGAATATTCTTCAAATATTACATGATGAGAAAGGAAAAAAAGGATAACCTATGCAATCACTTGATGGAAATCATTGCCATCGAAGTGAAAGTTTTACAATACTAAATTGAATGCACTACACTCATCAGTAATGTGTGTGAGAGTTCAATGATATGCACAATGTGGGACTTTTGCATCTTTAGGATAAAGAACTAATCTATTCATAAGTGGTAATGCTATAAGTCCTTTGTTGAGAAGCAGTTGTAGTTTCCTTTCACTTTTAGGTGGTGGATGAAGAGGTTGTAACTTTTGTAACTTGTAAGGCCTCTTGTGCCTACTAGATTCACCAACTTCTTTAGATGGGATTAAGGTAGGGGGTCCTGAGATGATCCTATTTTTATCCTTGTTATTATTATGATCTATTGGTTGTTCTTTAGGAAGAATGATATTCAGATCAAGAGGAGAATCCAAGATCACCATGCCATCACTTTAGAGCCTTAAATATTCTCTAGGAGGATTTTAGTTATGAGAGGGATCTTAATACCCTAGTCCTTTTGTGTTTTCATTGGTTTGTTTTTGTTCTAGGATTTGATGAATCTCATTTTTACTTGTTGTATCACATCCTTGTTTGCTTAAGATGTGAAGACTTTGTCATATCTTTCTTCTAGGTTGATTGGAGTGTTTGTTACTTTGTGATCATAAAAGGGTTGAGTATTTGTTTGTTTAGAGGAACTAGGTTCACCTATTGCAGGGAACTTAGGTTTAACTTTTGCTTCAATTTCAAGATGTAAGTAACCAAACATCTCAAGAGGTGGTATTGTGGGAGGATCTGGTTGTTTCATGGAGGGATGGAAAGTTGCATTATCTTCAAGGTGGTCAAGAAAACAATTTAGGAACTTATTCATGTTGTCATCATCTTCTCCAATGATGTCAACATCATGAGGAGGACATGCATTATGAGTTGAGTGAGAATGAGTGAGTTCAATTTCATTAGGATAATTACCAAAGGCACAATTTGACACATCTACCAAAAATTTCAAGGACATCCACAACTTTCCAAAGCACATATCAATGATGCAAGATTGAACGAATGCACTTGAAATGAAAGAAATTGAGATAACAATTTTGAAAATTAAAACAGAAAATTGAAGGCATCCTATAGAAACATAGAAAAGAAATTTTAGATCTTAAAATCTGGAGAGTCAAATTCAATAGGGACTAAGATGCTAGGAAGGGAATCTTGGTCCTCCTAGTGAGTTTTTGAAGTTCGAGGAACTGAAATAGACAACAAACAACAAAGAGAGACATTTTAGGAAAAAAATCCTGAGAGGGACTAATATGCTAGGAAGGGTATTTTAGTCCTAGCAGAAGTTTTTTGTAGAAAAAAAGTGAATTCTGGAATGTCAACAGTGTTTATAGATTGTCTATGCAAGATAGTGATGTTCAAAAATAGAAAAATGCGCAAATGAGTGCAAGAAAAAGTAACTACGAGCAAGCAATTGAATGTAATATGGAATGCAATTTTTTTCACTTTTGAATGCAATAAGAATGTTTTTAAATGTAATGAAGATGAAGAACAATGCACTTTTCAATTTTTCAATGAAATGAAATGATGCAATAAAGTAAAGATGCAACCTATATGAACTTTCACTAATGCAAATATAGAAAACCCTAAATGCAATTTAACTAATGCAAAATGAAAGAAACCCTAGATGCACTTTCACTAATTCAAGATGGAATGCAAGAATGAATGCAATCTAGATCTAAGGAATTTAGTGCACTCCAAATAAGAAATGAATGCTTAAAAGTTAGGTTCACCAAACTGATTAGTGGAAAAATGGATATATAAATATCACTCCTTCTCCAATCAATGACTCAAGAATGTCCTAGGAGTCCCAATTGGATTGAATAACAACCTCACAAGGTGAGTCAATTCATAATGAGGAGGACCTAGGAAGGGGGTGCTTTCAAATTTAAAGGGGTGCACCACCAAGTATAAACTTGGACAAGAAAATGTTGGAAAAAACAATGTGATATGCAAATGAATGCTAAATGACCTAGAAAGATAAAAAAAAATGCAATAGAAAACTATGAAACTAGAAATATGCACCTGGGAAGTCTGGAGATGTTGTGAGGATTCTAGAAATGTAAAGAAGCTACCAAAAAGTTCTATGGAGGACTAAGACGCCTAAGATGGTGTATTATTCATGTTGCTATTTTTTGGGGCAAATACAGAGTCTTCAGATGTTGGAACTCGATCTGAAGGAATCTCTGAAAAATATTCTTGGTAGGAGTAAGAAATCCAAGGTGGCATATTAGGCCCTTTCTAAATTTCTAAAAACTCTAAATGTGATCCTAACTCTAATGTCTGCACTAGTTTCCTTTCTGATCTTAGGTTCTGAAACATCTGAATTTAGTATGTAGGTGAGTTTCTGTGAAGATGACAACTTTGTAATGCAACTTTGCAAATTTTGCAACTTTGCACTCCAAATGATCTTCAAGACTTCAACCTAGATTTGTAATCACAAATATGCAAGATGGTAAAAACTTGTTGTTTGCTAGTGAATGGGGGTTTTCCTTTGTCAAACCCCTTGTTGTTAATTAAACCTTGAAATGAAATATAAATAAAGAAGGAAATGGTGAATGAACAACATGCAATGCTACAACTCACCAAACCCTTGTAAAGTCTACAAAATTGTGTGCAATGATTGCAATGGATATGGATCTTGAACCAAAGGAATGATCTTGAAATATATGGATTTGGATTGCTTGCTTGAATCAAACCCTACATCACAAATGTTAGTACAACAACACACATGATGCAAGAAACTCTTTGATATGATGCTTGAATCTTGCTAATGGCTCCAAATGCTTGATGAATCTACTCTTGAATGCTCTTGTGAACTCAATTTGATATTATGAATGCTCCCACAAAAGACTTGGATTGAAATGAATGAATGAACCTTGTATTTATACTTATCTATGCTTAATATCCAAAAATTACATCACACCAAAATGATATATGAATTCATTAAATAAAGGAGGCTAAATCCTACCAGAATTTGAAATTAAATCCTGAAATGATTGAAGGAGGAATAAGACGCCCTAGGTGGCATCTTAGACCAAGTCATAAAACTTGGGTCATAGACACCAAAAAGGGTCCCATTTAAGATACCTCAAAATTAGGGTCCTGAGACCATTAGGGGACAAAGATGCCCTAGGTGGAATTTTAGTCTTGACCAAAAAATTAGGGACACATAGATGGAGTCATTAAATTATCATTTATGCATTGGAAAATCTAATTCATAGGGCTTGTGGATGCAAAATAGGAGCAATTAATCCATAATGAAGCATAAATAGAGAAAGGTGGGCCCAAACAAGTGTAAAAATGAAAGAGTATGCATTTTAATACACTACATTTCTAACACTATAGTGAGACAAAGTTTGAGACTCATTTCATCACGTGATAGAACAATCATTGTGGATCTTGGGTTTTCTAGCTCTTTCACTCCTAGTGTTGCCACTAGTACACTAGGTATGGACAACACCCTTAGAAACTCTTTGCCTTCAAGTAGTATGAAAGTTGAAACAAGGAATGATAGTGTCCTAGAAAAAAAATCAAATTCATGAGGACTTAGCAAACATACAACATCAAGTGCAAAATGACAATATTTCAACTACCGCAATAATTCCTACTATAGATAACATTCACCATATGCTTGAAAGTGAAGATGGCCTTGACCTTGCGAAAAAAATAGTTCAAATATTTGGAAAACACCTCGCCCCAACCATTATTTTTCCTTTACCTACAATAAATGTCACAACCCATGGAGGAACTCAAATTCCTCCTCCCATAACAATGGCCTCAATACCTACCTGTACCAACCCATAAGTCACAACAACAATGCAAACAACTAGTAATGTGACCCTTCCTTGAGTATTTTTGCTAGAATCCCTATTTATTTTGTGGCATCACACATTATATCTCCTACCATTTTACCACCCATAAGTGTTCTATTCACTTGTGTATTTCCCTCTGTGATTATAAAAATTCGGTTAGTAGTCGAGATACAAGGTCCACTTCTAGCCGAATAGAGAAATATGAGCTCGCAAACCAAAACAATTCACAACCTTTTAGAAAAATGAATAAAGGGTTCCTTCAATTTCACCCCCCTCAACAAAAAACTAGGAATGTAAATAACCAAGTAGCTATTGTTAAACCCTCAATGCCCTTTAGCTACAGAGACCCAAAAGGACAATTCACTTTGTTACCCTATACCTTTCATAACACAATGTCCCAACTTTTAGAACAAAAAATGATTACCTTGCCTCCTATCAAAATACCTAATCCTAATAACCCTTTACCCATGAGCTTTAGATCAAATTATTATTGCCACTACCACCAAAAAAAAGAACATGACACAAAACATTGCAACTGTCTTAAACATCTTGTGCAAGACCTCATTCATTTTGGCCATCTTTCTGATAGAGGTGTTAGTGATCAAGGAAATCAGTTTGTCACCCCTCCTAACAAGAAATTTCAAATCTTTACCAACCTCATGACTAAAAATAATATTTCATTTGTCAAAGCTAGAAAAAGTACAAAGAATGATGTAATTAATGTTGATACAAATGATGATAACACTGATCCTATTAAACACATGATTTGATAGATAATGATCCTATGGATGAAATGGTAGGAGTGATAGACATCATTCCTTGTAAGGGATGAACTAAGAATCCTCTTGAAATTGCTTTCTCCTCTAAGGATATACTTAAACATGCACCTGATGGTCCTCTTTACATAGATAACCCTATCTATGACAAGCCTACTAATGGGATACTAATAGATCTCATCTGTGGAGAGAATGTGATCACAGAGGAATTCTTACTTTTGCATGATCTCTATCAAGACATATACGATAAACAAAAAAGCATAGATAAAGACACACAATGGTTTTTCTTGCCCTACGATGGTATCAATCACCTTACCATTACAAATAGGATAAAAAAAAAAGATGTCTCATTTGCCATCATTCTACAGTCGGACCAATTTCTTGTGAAGCTAGTCCATCCATAGCTTCACTCCATGAAAGTTGTCCCTTCGGTTGTGCATAAATGCTTAAAGTTTCCCTTTGACAATGAAGTATTCATTTTCCACCATAGTGGATTTAACCCATTGTCCTCTAAAGGTAACTTTTCCTTAGATTCCTTTTGGCTTGAGCTTATGGAACCTATAAAACCACAAAAAGACATCTTTTAATTTTCTTATCAAAAGTTCAAGGAAAAGAAGATATTAGAGTTTCCCTCCGAAACATGTCCCCATCCACCACCGAGCCTACCATTCTAGAAAAAACCATGCTTTAGCCTAAAGAAATTCCAAACAACCAAGACAAACCTAAGACATAGAATTCACCTACCTCCTAAAAAGTACCAAGAGACACTAAAAACAACCTTGTCACACCTCCTAGAATAAAAAGGGCTTACAAAGTTAAAGAGAAAGTGGTTGAAAAACCTCCCATGGTTCCTTGTGTTCCTTCCCTTAGGGAAGTGTAGACACCACAAATGAATGCTCTACCTCCTTGTCCACACAAAATGGGAAGAAGGAAGGGGGATTCAATTTCACAATGCTCACATTCAAGAATACCTTAGAGATCTCAACCCAATGAAGGATATGAGAGATCTCATTGGAAGATATCCTTGGGGATGAATGGAGACAAGAAATGGGTTCACCACCAAGTGTAAACTTGGAAAACACAAGATGTTTGAAAACATAGTGTGTATGCAAAGAGGTCCCTAGCAAGATGAATTGAATGCAAAATAAAATAAAATGGAAAATCCAAATAGAAAGTGTATATCTAGAAACTTGTAGAGGTTGGATTGAAGAATATAAATGTCTTTGAAGTTTTGGAAAATATGACTTTTTCACCTATTGGGAATCATTTGCCAATCTGGGTGAATAAGTCCTAGATCAAGGTTTTTGCCTAGAAAGTTGTTTCGGGGAAAAGCATACTAGAATCTACAAACAGGTTTGACAACCACCTTTAGTGGGACTCCTTCACTATTAATGGAAAATAAGTCCCATTACACTTCTTCAAAAACTAAAAACTTTGATCTACACAACACCAACACTTTTCTTCCAAACTGGGTTTTAGATCTGAACCTATAAAAATACTTGCAAAACATAATAGAACTTGATTTTCCAATGGGGGGTTTGCCTTAGTCAAACCCCTAGTTGGGTAATTAAACCTTGAAGAGAATAATGAAATGTGCTTACAAACCCTGGTCTTAAGTGTGTCTAAGACTAAGGAATCTGAAACATGTTGTAACCCTATTATAATGTGTAAGAACAAGATGCATAAGAGAACTTCAATGATGTAGGGTCCACCTTAAGAGATCTCTAATCACCTCAAATGAACCACAATGATGTGTAAACCTTCCTTAGGTCAAAGACAAAGTGACAATGGAAGTTGAAATCACTTAGAAAAAAAGTCCTTAGATTTGGCTTAATGGCTAGTTACATCTCCCCAATATAGAATTCTTCATGATTCACCATAGGCATCCATGATCAACCTTTGAAAATGATAGATCTTGAATGAACATGAACTTGAAGACCTAAAAAAACACTTGAATGTTTCTCCAAAGCTTCAAATTTTCTACAAATAGACTTGTGAATGCTCTTGTGAAAGATTCTCAACTTTAACTCTTGAATTTTTCTTGCTCAAAGGGCTTAGAATTATGCTTGAATTTCTTAGATTATCTGAAAATGATTTAGAAACTTGTATTTATAGGAATTGAAACCTAATTAACCATTATTTAGACATCAAAGGCTGACATCCACCTAAAATTTAAATTAAATTGGTGAATTTCCCGCTCAAACTTGAAAAATGCCCCAAAAGGGACTCATTCACCACCCTTGGTGAATGTGTCCCAGCAAAGGGAACTCATTTTCCCAAGGTAGCAAATGAGTCCCACCTAAGGTTTTCGAGGTGGGTTTTTCAGTGTTTGAATGTATTAAATTCTTTTTGTTGGTATTTTATATGATAATTAATGCAAGGATGCCCAAGATAGGTCCAAATTAGACCAGGGGTTTTACTATCTCCAAGAAGGGAGTATAACTTTAGTGTCCACATTTAGCCCCCACTTTAGCACCCATATGACTCTACATGCATATGCAAGCTAGAGGACTCTAAACAATACACTTTATCTCATAATAAGATACTCATTCAAAATATGGGAGAATGAAGCCCCTAGTGTAGTTATCTGCAAAACCACAACATTAGGAACCACATCTTGCAACACCAATTCATCAGTTTTCCAAAAATCCTTGTATCTAACTTTTTGAAATAAAATTTGAGGGTAGATGTATTCCCCCCCTTGATTTCGCTTGCTTTACAGAGGTGGAATCAAGGTAGCAATCTAGCCACATCGAATAGGATAAGTTATATAAAAGTGCATTTCCATGTACCATGCAACATAATTATAGATGGTTGGTGATGTTGGGAGTTGAATTATGATTCCAATGCAACAAACGGTGTTGAAAACAGAGATCTCTAGCACTCGTTATGTTAACTTGAATGAAAGAGCACTTTTTAACCCTAATATAGCAAAAACCCTTGTTTTAACATACAAAGAGAAAAATGTGAAGTAAATTCTTACTTTGTCTTTTAGCTTTTTGTATCTTGAGAAGAATAGTGAAATATGCCAAGAAGATGAAACTACAAGCCTGTGAGATTGGACATGCTACAAGACCAGGTGGTACGTGGTGAATGTCATCATGAGGTGATTCGATTAAGCTTGATTCACTTTTTCTTTGTGTAGTTATATTATGAATTTAGAACATTTATAGGTTAATTTAGGGCCTTAGAAAAAAAGTTCACAAAGTGTCCCCTTTTTGTGTGAAGTGTCCCATTTTTTTGCAAAGTGTCCCCTTTGTTCGCAAAGTGTCCCATTTTTTCACAAAGTGTCTCGTTTCTTCACGAAGTATCCCAAAAAGGGCTCTAAAGTATCTAGGGCCTTTAATAAAGCAAACTAGAGTAACTCTTGTACACTTTTATGATCATTCATGTAGAAATTGAAGATTTTAGACTACTTATAGGACATATTTCTAATTTTTCTATTAGGTAGCCAACTTCTGCATCAGTGTCTAGGTGGTAGATAGCTTAGATTTCTTAGAGACTTAGCCCCCACACTTTCAGTAGAGGACAGAGAGCTATTACAGGATGTCAGGATAAATTGGGTGTACCTCATGCCTCCCATGAGGTACCACGATGCAATGTTGATGGCTCTAGCCGAGTGCTGGAATTCTGACACATGTACATTTCACCTTCCTATTGGTGAGATGAAGGTCACCCTAGAGGACATCCACCACATACTCTGAGTTCCTATTTGGGGTGAGAAGGTTCACTTCCAAGGAGATTAGACATTCCATGAGAAGAAGGTTGACATGATGTATTACCTGAATGGACTAGTACATGATGAGTGAATGGGGGCACATATTTATTTATTGATGCTACTGTATTAATGAGCCCCATTGGTTAGATGGATTATGATGCACATAGTTGAACTAGTACTCATTCTTGATGGGAAAGAAGCACACCTAGAGGGAGGACTGGTACACCTGATATGAGGGATGGTAGAGCATAGGATAGTGTATGCCTAGGGGCATTGTATCCTAGTACACCTATACTATGATATTGGATGGTTTGTGTTTGAGGAGGTGGACAACATGGTACACTGTATGCTTCTATAGGTTTGGTTCCTTGAGCATATCACTTGTACTAGACCTACCAGCTTCCCATGTTTGATAGCCATGGGGTATCCTCAGGCCTTTAGCCGTCCTCTATAATAGTTCTAGTTGTATGGTGATTTACACTTTTGGAGAGTGTGGTTTGACCAACTGGAGGAGGAGGACGTGATCCTTTAGAGACCATATCAACTTACACTTCAGTGGCTAGATCACAGTTGGAAGATGAGGAGATTATAGTTGGATAGATTTTTGATTGGTCAACATGATTACATAGTATGTCCTTTCTACTATGATTGGGTTGCATGAAAATTTGGATAGGTCTAGACACCACTGAGGGCATGACCCTTCTTCAGGAGGTTAGGGCGGAGTGCTCAGAGACTTGGTGATACAATATGGTTCACTGCAAAGAATATTGTCTACAATGACTCCAAGCACTCGAATCATGATATGCCTCCAATCTCCGATGCTAATGATGTCGGTGCCAGAGATGATTAGGAGGAGTGGTGGAATCTTGTATTTCCCTTGGATGAGGCTATAGGAGATGTAGTACCATTTCTAGATGAGGGAGATGATATAGAGGATAGGGCCGAGGAGACATGGTACAGGGATGTAGACATATTTATAGATTTCATAGATGAGGACTATAATGAGGATGTAGATCCTGATTATGATGGTTAGGATGGAGGAGAGGAGGAGGAGCCACCCATGAGTGAGGGTGATGAGGTAGCAGCTAAGGATTGACTATGACATGAGTGGGGAGATCCCTCACCCATTCATATGACTAGATCATGAGCAAAAACCACAACAAGCATCATTAACCACAGTCATGGAGGGGCTAGCACATCTTCCATGCCCCTTACATAGGACGAGGCTGATGTCTCACATCTTGCCAGAGAGATTGGTGAGGATATTTTACTTATGCATGTACTTTGTGCTTATGGCTATGCTTTATATATGTATATGTCATGATGAGTATTGATTATTTATTGTTTCTATCTTGTAGGAGTTGTGAGAGATTTGTGGGATCTCTATCGATAGGAAGTTGTAGAGATAGTGCCCACATCAATCAATGAGAAGGTCACAGACTCAGACTATGTACCCCCACCTATTGTGGATCATGACCCAAAGTCACTCAGGTCATTCATGAGACTACAGGTGGCATATGAGAGTTTGAGGAGGCGATTCCATCGAGCCGATGCTGCATCAAAGGCACAGTCATCCCAGACCCTAGCATAGTTTGAGATACTAGAGTTAGAGGTAGCCAGGCTATAGGCAGAGATAGATCAAATAGAAGGAGCACATTGGGAGGCCTTAGGATAGATATGAGGCTTAGAGTTTGTTCTCAGAATTGGTGGATCACAATCACGATCGTATACCACCATCTCCCAATGCACTACCACCAGAGTGGCACGAGTACCAAATACCAAGGGATCTAGTAGTCACAAACCTCAATGATATTATATATATTGATGACATGTACATAAAACTC
The DNA here is from genome assembly GCA_007258455.2 of Sequoia sempervirens. Lineage (NCBI taxonomy): Eukaryota > Viridiplantae > Streptophyta > Pinopsida > Cupressales > Cupressaceae > Sequoia > Sequoia sempervirens. The sequence continues at coordinate 8,718 of VDFB02070753.1, read as the reverse complement.
TTGATATATATACATATATATAGATGAGCATATGATGGTTTAGTAGTTAATTTTATGTGTTAAATGTTAAATGACAATGTGATTAATTAAATAACCTTTGTATGATTATTTAATGAATATCTTCATGATTTAACATGCTTTATGTGATCTAATTAAAACTTATTACGGTTTCTCTTGGATGCAACATTATAATTAAGTATGTCATGCTAAATTAAATGCACCTATGATCTATCTCAAGAACATTAAATGTATATAGGGATCTAATCTAACATAACACAGAGGATGAATTTGAATAGCATGAAACCTAAAGTAATTATATAAAAAATGACTTACATAATCACCTTAGTGTTCAAGGCATACGCCTAACTATTTGTTAGGAATGAAGCAATGTGAAAGCATGTGGAATATAATATACTAGCTCTAAAAATATTGCTTTATAATTCATACTATTCAAAGGATTAGACATAATACTAGCGCAGATGCACGACATTGATAGGTTATTTGAGAGGTGCATCATCTAGTTTTGTTAATACGTATGCACCAAAACCAATTCTTTTATTAATTATGTATGGTCCTAACCAATTAGGACTATATTTTCCTCTTTCATTTGGGTCAACATTGTTGTTGCATTGATTTTTAGATAGGACTAAATCACCTTTGTCGAATGTGCAAGGGATGGAATTGAGATTGTAATATCATTATTTCCGTTTGCCATAAGCCTGAAGATGTTCAAGAGCATTGATATGCTATTCATCAAGAATTTGAAGCTGATGTAATATTTTCTCTTTGTATTTTCTATCATGAATAAGTCCTTGAAGAGTGATTCTTAACGTAGGAATCTCTAACTCCAAGGGCATTATTGTTTCACTTCTATAAACAAGATTGTAAGGTGTAGTCCCTGTAGAGGATTTAACACTTGTGTGATAAGCCCATAGTGCATAGTGTAATTTTGCATACCAATCCTTATGATGCTTGTTAATAATTTTCTTGAGGATTTGTTTGATAACCTTATTAGTGGATTTAGCTTGATTGTTAGATTGTGGGTAATAAGGTGTCGAAAAGTGATGTTGTGTGTTAAATGTCTCTAAAAATTTCTTCATGTCATTATTCTTAAATGGTGTACCATTATTAGAGACTAACACAAAAGGAAGTCCAAAGTGAGCAATAATGTGTTCCAATATGAAATAGCATATTACTTCAGTTGTTGTGGACTGAAGAGGAATGGCTTCTACCAATTTTGTGAAGTAATTGGTTGTAGTGATGATAAATGTATGTCCAGTGGAAGAAGGGGGTGATATCTTTCCTAAAATGTCTAATCCCCAAACCATAAAGGGCCATATTGAAACTTGAGCGTGAACTTCACAAGCAAGAGCATAGGTTAGGTTGCTATGCTCTTGGCATTTGTGGTATTTTTTGATGTAATCAAAGCAATCCCATTCCATGTTTCTCCAATAGTAACCAATGTGGATAAGTTTTTGAACCAATGCTTTTCCTCCAAAATGACCACCACAAGCACCTGCATGGGATTTTTCAAGTGCTATGGGTAACTTATATTATTTTAGGCATGTAAGTAAGATACCATGGAATTATCTCTGATACAACGCATCAGTGACAATTATATGTACTTAGATGTGAGCTTGCACAAATAGGCTCAGATGTTCTTGGTTGTTAGCTCAAGAAAGATACCATTTTTCAAATAATTAAATATTGTATCATACCATTCATGTGAGTCTTCCTGAGTTGTTGTTAGCATGTCTTCCTATTTATCATTGATCAAAGGTTTCATGATGGGATGAATAGTGAATGTGAAATATTTTGAAGGATCTTGAGGTGATATAAGAGAAGCTACACTCTCCATTGCATTCACATGTCGATTATCCTTTCGTGGGATGTTATCAATGGTAAATGACTCAAACTTCTATAACAAGTGCATTGTAAGATCCTTATATTTTGATAATTTATCATGATTTTCTTGATATGTTTCATTTATTTGTTTTATTACTAATTGGGAATCACCAAAGATTTTAATATCTTTTACACCCAAGATTAGAGCAACACGTAATTTGGCTTGCAAAGCTTCATACTTGGAAATATAATTCGTACATCTAAATTTTAACTAATATGACAAGGGAATAGGCTTTCCTATAGGTGGGATTAGTATAATCCCAGTGTTAGAGTCAGTTCTACACTTAGATCCATCGAAATATAACTCCCATGTATTAAGTTCAATTGTTAACACATTATCGTTGGAGAAAGAGTGAGTGCTAGGTAATGCCAAAGAAGAGCATCAACTAAGTGGTTGGTTAAGGCTTGGCCTTTAATTTATTTTTTTGAAACAAACTTAAGGTCAAAATCAATCAACAACATCACCTACTTAGCTAGGCATTCTGATAAATCCTTTTTATCAAACAGATGCTTGAGAGGGTCAAATTTTTTCATCACTTATATTTCTACATTCAATAAATAATGTCACAATTTACTAGTAGTGAATACAAGCGACAAACATTTTTTTTTGATTGTTGTGTACTACTTCTCATAATCTATCAAAGTTCTACTAATGTAATATACAAGATTTTCTTTACCATTTTCATCTTGTTGAGCCAATAATGTTGCAAGAGCATGAGCAGATGCAACTATGTAAAGTATGAATGGTTTTTTTGGCATGGCATGTTGTAAAATGGGTAGAGTTGCAAGGTATTCCTTTAAACTCTCAAATGCCTATTTACAATCTTCATTCCAATCAAAGAATGCATCCTTTTTAAGAAGATGTGTGAATAGTAATGTGTGGTCAGCTAAAGATGCTACAAAATGATGGATGGCTTGGATTCTTCCTTGTAATGTGCGCAATTGAGAAATATTTTTTGAGGTGGCATGTTGATTATGGCATCAATTTTCTTTGTGTCCACCTCTATGCCTTTGTGAGATATGATAAACCCTAAAATTTTTCCACTATCTACACCAAAGACACACTTTTTTTAGATTTAACCTCATGTTGTACTTTCTCATCCATTCAAAGATTTTCTGAAGGACACTCACATTGTCTTGTCTCAAACATATTTAGCTAAGATGTCATAAACATAATCTTCCAAAATCTTATGTATGTAGTCATAGAATATTAGTGTCATAGCTCACTGATATGTTGCACCTGCATTCTTTAGTCCAAAAGGCATCATAACCCAACAAAATATTCCCCAAACTATCGTAAATGCTTTCTTATATTGATCTTGAGGGTTGATAAAGATTTGATTATATCCAGAAAATCCATCCATGAATGATAGAAAAGCATGTCCCATAGTTGAATCTACTATCATATCAATATTAGGAAAGGTAAAATCATCCTTTAAAGATGCTTTATTTAAATTGTGAAAATCTATGCACACCCTAATATGATTTTCAAGTTTTGCAACTATGACAATTTTTGAGATCCAAGGGGAATAATCTATAGGTCATATGAAACCAGCATCAAGGAGTTTTTCAAGTTCACCTTTAACTAGAAATGCTATCTTTGGATTCATTTTTCATATCTTTTGCTGAATGGGATTAGAATTTTCAGTAAGGACAATGCTATGTGTTACTATCTTTGGATCTATTCTTGGCATATCTGAGTATTTACAAGCAAAAAGTTTGGGAAATTTATGGAGCAAAATTGTAGTGTCTTCTTTTTCTTCATCATCGAGGAATTTCTCTATCTTTATGACTTTTTCTTTATCTTCTATGTCCATTGATATATCAATTGTGTTGCCTAAGGGAAGTGCATGAGACATTGGAAAGTCAGGGTCATATTGGTTCATTCCTGTGTCTCACTCATTACTTTTCCCTACCACATCTTTTTGTTTCATACTGATCATAGCACGTGTAACCTTTTTCATTGGAGTAGTAGAAGATTTCTCATCATAAACTTCTAACATTTTTTTCAAGGCTTCATCACTTTCAAAGTACTTCCATGATGGTGGGGAAGTCATGTCAAGTAATTCAGGATATTTCATAGTAAGATTGGTTTGTGGCTTCCACATGATAGTTTTGATGTTTGATGATGGTCTCTTGTTTGATTTCGTTGTATTAGAAAAATAATATCCTAAACTAGTCTTTGTCTCTTGTGTGTTAGGTTCTATAGGAATGTGAATGCCTTGTTCTTTCTTTCCATATCCTTTACAACTATATCCCAATTGTTTCAAAATTTCATAACCTCTGCCATAAATTTTTTCCATTTCTTTTGGGTTCGATTGCCATTAGTAATCTATCTCATCATAATTAGTTTTGTAACTTGTAGTTTCTTCCAAAGTAGATGAGGTGGATACTTGTGAAGGTTCTTCTGAATTCTGAGTTGACATAACCATTGGTTTTTCTTGTTTTCATCCTTCTTACTTGTGATTATATACTCTCTCATAAATGAAGGTGTGAATTCCAAGGAACCCTAATCATCACCTAATAAATTGGACATTGTTTATTCTTCTTGTTTTTCAGCTTCTATGGGTTCTATGTGGGATGTTGGAATTAATGTATTTAGAGGACTTGTTGTTCCCTTTTTGAGTTGTAAGAAAATTTCAGGCTTAGGGTCTATTTCAACTTGGTAGACCTTGTTATAGGTGTATTTCATGATACAATGGAAGGTCGAAGGAACTGCATGCATCTCATGAATCCATGGTCTTCCCAAAAGAAGATTGTATGAAAGGTCATGAGGCATGGCATGAATAGGGGGTTGTAGCACAACCTTTCCAACTGTAATAGGTAAGGTAATGACACCAAGCAATTGCTTGCTAACATTGTCAAATCCTCTTATTGATAAGGATTCATACTCGATTTTGGATTTGTCTACACGTAATCTATCTAAGAGTTTCACATTGCACACATTAAGGGTTGAGCCATTATCAACAAGGGTCCTTTTGATACCTATTCAATTGAATTGTGATATTATCATATAGGTGTCATTTTTCTTTCTCAATTCCAAGGGAGGGAGATCATATTGGTAAAATGTAATGTCTACATTAACTCTATTCATTCCTTGTATTAGAGCTACCACATCATTTGCATTAATACCAGGAGGAACCGCTATTTGTTGTAAGGCTATTTGAAGCATAGTGTGATAGTTTAGTGAATTCTAAATTAGGTCCCAAAGGGATATTTTTGCAGGAGAATTTTTAAGTTGTTCAACAATATCATACTCCTTCCCACTATGTGAAGGAAAACAAGGAGCACTAGGAAATATGGGATTAGGTAAAGGTAAAGGTGTCGGGGTTAGTTGTTGCAGTTGTGGATTGTTTCTATTGTTATATATATGAGCAATGGTATCTTGACTTGGTTGCTTCAAAACATTATTCAGGTGGATAAAAGGATAAACTTGGATTTTTTTGTAGTTGAGGCTAAAGCAAGGTGGGTAAAGGATAAGTTTTCAGGTTTAATTCAGCATTAAAATTCTTTTGCTTGGGCTTCTACCAACAAAGCTCAGTGGGATTTTTGATTAAGCCAGCAAAAGCCATCTAACATACAAACATCAAGCACAAAGGAGGCTGGTGGCTGGGTCTCAGCTGTTGTTTTGAGAGCTCTGTGATGATTCTAGAGGAGGCAGTCTGGAGGGATCATCTTACGCCTGTGTCAACACTACTGCAGTTTGGATGATAATTTTCCAATTTGCTTTCTTTTGCTGTTTCTAATTTTGTTTTACTTAAGTTCTAATTAGAAAGCATCAACCAAGCATTTTAGTAGTGATCTATCTCTTAGACAAAGCTAGATGAACCCTTTCAAGATTTCCTCTCACTAAGATCATCCACTCGATATTTTCATGAAAAACCCAACCCAACCAAAGGTAACCTACCCCCAATCCTTTTAGTAGTGATGACCTTGATATGTTAGATGAAGCCTTTGAAGGCTTCATCTCACAAAGCTAAAAAGATGAATTGAATGCAAAATAAAATAAAATGGCAAATCCAAAAAGAAACTGTGCACCTAGAAAGTTGTAGAGGTCGAGATAAAGACTAGAAATGTCTCCAAATTATGGAAAATATGACTTTTTTACCTGTTGGGACTAATTCCCCAATCTGGGCGAATCAGTCCCAGATCAGTGTTTCTACCCAAAAAGTTATTTTGGGGAAAAGGGTATTGGAATTTGCAAACCAGTATAATAGACACCTTCATTGGGATTCATTTTCCATTAATGGAAAATCAATCTCATTCCACCTTTTTAGAAACTGAAAACTTTGATTTACACACCAACACCCGCACTTTCCTTCCAAACTGGGTTTCAGATCTAAACTTATAAAAATACCTACAAAATAGAATAGAACTTGATTTTCCAATGGGGGGTTTTCCTTGTTCAAACCCCTAGTTGGGTAATTAAACCTTGAAGAGAGCAATGAAATGTGCATACAAACCATAGCCTTAAGTGTGTCTAAGACTAAGAAATCTGAAACATGTTGCAACCCTATTCTAATGTGTAAGAACAAGATGCATAAGAGAACTTGAATGATGTAGGGTTCAAATTAGGAGATCTTTAATCACCTCAAATGAACCAAAATGACGTGTAAACCTTCCTTAGGTTGAAGATAAAGTGATAATGGAAGAGGGAATCACTTAGAAAACAAGTCCATATATTTGGCTTGATGGCTAGTTGCATCACCCCAATCTAGAATTCTTCATGATTCACCATAGGAATCCATGATCAACCCTTGACAAAGCTAGATCTTGAATGAAATTGAGATTTACGACCTACCAAAACAATTGAATGCTACTCCAAAGCTTCAACTTTGCTGCAAATAGACTTGTGAATGCTCTTGTGAAAGATTCTCAGCTTTAACTCTTGAATTTTCCTTGCTTAAAGGGCTTAGAATTATGCTTGAATTGCTTAGATTATGTGAAAATGATTTATAAAATTTTATTTACAGGCATTGATACCTAATTAACCATTATTTAGACCTTAAAGGCCGAAATCCACTAGAAATTTGAATTAAATTAGTGAATTTTCTACTCAAACTTGGAAAAATGCCCCGAAAGGGACTCATTAACCACCCTTGGTGAATGGGTCCCACCAAAGGGGACTCATTTTCCCAAGGTGGAAAATGAGTCCCACCAAAGGGAACTCATTTTCCCAAGGTGGCGAATGAGTCCCACCTAAGGTTTTTGAGGTGGCTTTTTGGGGTTTGAATGTCTTAAATCCTTTTTGTCAGTATTTTATATATTTTTGAGTGAAATAAACCTTGAGATCTGAAATAATGGGTCCTAGGGGCCTATAAATGTTGATTTAGAGGATAATTAATCCAAGGGTGCCCAAGATAGGTACAAATTAGACCAAGGATTGTACTATCTCCAAGAAGGGAATACCATTTTAGTGTCCATAAGAAGAAAAGCAACCTATGGTTGATCAACCTGCTCCTACACAAATGAAACTTGAAAACAAAACTAAAAGAAACAAACATTCTAGAGAGCATAGGCGTAGACATCATGCCCTTGCTTGTAGGTTACATGAAGAATTGAACAAAGAAAATCAAAATCCAAACTTGATTGAAACAATGCATGATGACCCCACTCCTACCCTAACACAAAACAATCCAATACAACCACAACAAGAGTTGATATTTTCTATGGACATTATCCTTCGACCTCCTATTGTGATTAACTTGGAAGAAAATGATGAGGTTGCTAAAATTGAGGAAGAGGTGCATAATGAATTGAATACACTATTTTCCTCTTCCATGATCTTAGAAGAAAAATCTCCTACAAAGAGTGTTGAACCTAGTGCTACCCCTAGTTTGGCACTTGCTCTTGTCCCTATGGCTAGTTGCTTGCCTTCGGTATACAATGAACTTGACTAGGAGGTAGATGACCTACTTTAGGTTGACTCGCTTGTGCCTTACTAGTCTTTAACATTTTTTCATTTTCATTTTCTTTTGTGAGATTACATGTGCATAATGTGATCTCTCGTGATGTGATGTTTGATGTTATCTCTCTCTTTGTGACATTCCTCTATTTGTACCTTCATTATTCTCTATGTCGTAAATATTTTATCTTTTCACTTTTTATCTCTTTTGAATTTTTCTTATGTTTTCCTTTTTGGGATGATGCAAGGCATCGAGACATTCATGTCTCTTCCATGTTGACCCAAAAGGCTTTTTCCTTTTCTCTTTTCTTTGTCTAGTATTTTCTTTTTTGGGATGATACAAGGCATTGAGACATTCATGTCTCTTTCATGTTGACCCAATAGGATTTTTTAATTTTTTCTTTTCTTTTCTTATCTTTGTCTTGTGTTTTCCTTTTGGGGACGATGCAAGGTGTCGAGACATTCATGTTTCTTCCATGTTGACCCAAAAGTTTTTTCTTTGTTTTTTCTTTGTTTTCACTCCCTTTGTGTCATTCTTCTAGTTCTATTTCTATTTGGGGAATGATGACAATTCTAAGCTCTCTAAAAAAACATTGCAGTAAAGAACTTACTGACCCCAAATCCATAGATCCCTTATGTGTTTGGTGTTTCTCATTGTGGGGGAAACCCCTCTCTTTTTATTTTTCTTTTTCTTTTGTATGATGTAGCTTTACTTGGAAACATATGACTTGGCATAGGGATTTCCATGATAGCTCTCATTTCTTCTTTATTGTTTTCATTTATCATTTGCTATGTTAAAGTAATTTCTCATAGTATTGTATTTAGCAATTTATTTAAAGTGGGGGCATACATTGGCATTATTAATTTTCATTTTTATTTTTCATGGTTCATGGTGCACTCTTATTACT
>VDFB02070752.1:0-31273 GCA_007258455.2 Sequoia sempervirens | reverse complement strand
GTGTAAGTCCCCTCGTAAAAAGAGCATATCACAACGAACCTACTGAGGGTATTCCAAAGCATTTCAGAACCTTGGAGTTGAACGTGCGATCTTTCTTGCAATCTTAGCGCACAAAATACTTTGATCAAGAGAGAGTGGAGTAGCCTTGGGATTACTTTTGTTACGCTTTGATTGGTCGCGGTCACCAAAAATCACATCAACATTTATATAAACCACACACACACACACACATATATATATCCATATTTCTAATTAGATTTATAATATATTAATAATCGCTATTGCATGATCCTATATACGTATATATTTTATTTATATATAATTATAATTATATTAAACTTAATTCCCAAATATATTCTTGCTAATAATCACAACAATAGATCTCTTATTATTTTCATTCCTTATTTCAATTGTTTCTAATCTGCTTCTTCCTTCCCATGGATTTCTGCTGTTTTATCCAGATTTCTAATTGATTTCTATTTATCCTTGATGCCTCTCCCCACCCATTTATTTCCCCTTTTATATCTTCCATGGTGGCGAGAGTCACATCCATTAATTTAACAAGGGACATAGCCTTTCATGGTTGCTATCCTTTGAAAGAGTCATAACTATTCATACATTAATTATTGTTTCTTTATTAACTAATCCACAATCTATAATTTCTACCACCTTTACATATATTGATCGCTGCTATCTAATATAACATTGCTGTCCTTTTAGACTTCTCATTGCCGCTTATTAAAACATATTACCATTGCCTTTTTAATGATCTTAATCGCTGTTCTTTTATTACTCCACATAATTGCTGTTGTTTCTTTCTACTCTTATCGCTGCCTTGTATTTATTAATTGCTGCTCAAAGAAATATGACCGCTGCTATTCCTTGACTTTAATTACTCCTCGTAGTCGCAGATATTCCTTACATATATGTGTGTACATATATACATATATGTATATATGTATAAGTACCATAGTAATGAGACTTGCCAGGAATCGCTAGGAATCGGTGAGTCGCGAGTCGAGTCACCCTGGCCAAGTCTTGGGGGCTTGGACTCGGACTCGGCCGAGTCCTGGCTGGACTTGTCGAGTCCAGGCGAGTTTCGTCAGCAGGGCTTGATAGGCAACAGGGTTTGAAAAGTGCAAAAGATTAGATGAAATTTATAGTTAAAACTTTTTTTTTTAACTTATTGTGAATGCAAAATGATGTATGCCATGAAGGTTTGTATGGTTTTGGAGGTCTTAATTTGGGTTTGGTGGCGGGGGCTCCACCCTGGGACCCCGCGAGGGGCACTGCCCCTCAACCCCATTGGGGGCATTGCCCTAGACCCCGCCAAGGGGTGTTGCCCCTTGACCCCATTGGGGGTGCTGCCCAGGACTTGCAAGACGCGCCTTGACCCCGCGAGCGTTGCCCCTAGACCCCACGCAGGGGAGCGTTGCCCTGGAGCCCGCAATAGGCATTTGTTGCCCCTTGACCCCTTGGGGCCACTACCCCCAAAGCCTTGCAAGGGAGCCTTTGCTCACCGACTTGCTGAGGCGTTGCTGAGACCCACTGAGAGAGGCGTACTTCGACCCACTAGAGGCAGCACTTAGCCTGGAGCCCACAAAGGGCACTACCCTCAACCCCATTAGAAATTGCCTTGATACTTGAGATTATGGCTATTGCATCATCTGGGAGCTATCTTAGAAACATTTGTAGGAAGGATGCAAGCTCCTTTGAGCCATAGACTTCTAGTTATTGTTTTGAATCTTTTGATATTTCATATTTGTTTGGAACATTTGATGTCATGGATTTCATATTCAATGAGATTTGTATACATTTGAGTCTTTGACTATATATCTAAGTGTGCTATTTCCTTGAGCATCTCAGCTACAATTTGTGTTTATACTTATATGATCGATGTATACTTGTGTTAGTGACGATGACCTTGATTGGGTTGATCGGGCAGATAGAGAGGCTGAGGCTATAGCCATGGCAGAGGAGGAGGCTAAAGCACAAGCAAACACATTCAAAACTAATTTTGGTGAGGGTGGCATGGAGTCACAAGTAGAGACTATTGCTGCAGTTGCTACATCATCGAGGACCCACCTTAGATGCCTTCGTAGGAAGGATGCAGACTCCTTTGAGCCATAGACTTGTAGTTATTGTTTTAATATTTCATATTTATTTCGAACATTTGATGTCATGGATTTCATATTCCATGAGTTTTGTATACATTTGACTATATTTATATATCTAAGCGTGTCATTTCCTTCAACAACTCAGCTACAATTTGTGTACTTTATACTTATGTGATCGATGTATACTTGTGTATGTGATCAAATTTGCTTCTATTTAATGATGTTATTGTGTCTTTAAGGTTTATTCAATAAAGGGTGCTTGAAACAAGTTTTAAATCCTTAAAAATCTCTAAATTTCTAGGGTTTTTTCATTTTGCTGAGACTGAGCCGAGTCCCAAGTCTTGAGTCAAGTCACCCTAGCTGAGTCTGAGCCGAGTCCAAGTGTCGTTACTATGATAATTGATATTTACATATATATATATATATATTTACATATATATATATATATATATATATATATATTTACATATATATATATATATATATATATATGCATTTGACTTGGTGTTGGTGTACGTTTTATCATTCACCGAACACACAGAATAAAATGTCCAAAGACACTCTATCCTCTCTTGAAAAACCACCGCGTATGCTAAGATTGCGAGAAGATCATAAGGCGATTCCAAGGTTTCTTTAGTCGGGTCTCGACGTGTGGATAAGCTCAATGGTCGTTGTGATAATGCTGGTAATAAACAAGGGGACTTACGTAGAAAGTCTGCACAAGTTCGGGGCTTAGGAAATTTATCTTTAAAGGTTCTCAATTAGGACTATCAATTGTGGATCTCAAAAAAATGGCAAAAAGAATAGGGTTTAGGAAATCTAGTCTAAGCCTAAGAACTCAAGAGACAGTAAGGACTCGGTGAAGAGAAATAAACCACACTTTGTTTCGCCTCCTGCAGGACAACATACGCAAAATGGGTGTAATCTTCAAGGGGTTTGTGAGAATAATTTTCAAACCTCGAATGAGGTTGAAGTTAAGCTTCCACGTTTAAGAGCTCAGGCTAACTTTACAAATCGAATGCAAATCATCCATTCGAAAAAAGTATGAGCTACACTTCACCGTTGAATCAATACGATCAATCTCTCATTCAATTAACAACTTTTCAAAGCAAATTCTACCTAATCTAACTTTAACTCTAATCTATGGCGGAAGATAATATGTAACCTCGCTTACTATTCAACAATAAGAAGTGATTCAAGGCAAATCATGCTCAAGAGCTTTTATCATTCAAAATAGTCTCAATGCGACAATATACATAATCTGTCTCCACACAATGAAAATGAGAGAGCACTAGTTTATATAGAGCTCCAAAAATGAAATGAAGGGCCGAGATTAAAACAAGATCAACGGCCGAGATTATTACAACCAAACCCTAATTAGGGTTTCCCAAAATAACAAGAGTTAATCATCAGAAAACTATCAGAAAAGTGGCAGTTCCAGTTATAATCTAGGAGAGGCGTCCTTATCCATCTGAGTAGCATTGTGCTTGGCGAATCTGGACACTACGGCAATGACCTCGTCCATCGTGACAGGAGGCAACATGCTGATCCGGAATTCAAGTCCGTCCAACTTCTCAGCACATCTAGCAAAAGTACCTTCCCAATCTGCCTCCTGCTTCTCAAAATCCTTTCGAATGAATGAGAGCCTTGCCACTCTCGCAAAGTCTTGTTTCAAGAAAGGTCCAGTGGTCGAGAAGAAAGTTTCTTGAACTTTATGCTTCAATCTCTCCAACTGCATGTCGTTCTCCTGGATGACTTCACGGTCGAACACATCTGTAGTTATCATGCAAATCTTCTCCTGGATTTTCCTGACCTGTTCTTCAATTCCAAGTCCATCGACTCTTGCCTTCTCCAAGACTTCTTCTCGTATTGTCACTGCCCAAAACCAGTGATGAAAATCATATGCTGCCCTTGCAGCAATCACCTTTTTATCAACTAACTCCTCCCTCGGAGTGCTCTTCAAAACTCTCAGGCTTGGAATAAGCCTTTCTTGCATATCCGGGATACCTTCCCACGTTTCTGCCATATCCATCAATCTGGAAAGAAATGAAGAGGTTCGTCCATAAGCCAGCGCCAACTTTTCCATGAACAAGGCCGCTTCCGTGCCCTCACTTGCCATCCAGCCTTGAGCTTCCCTGGCCGTTACCATTCCATGCTCAACTTCCCTAGTCACCTCCTGTGATGAATTGAGGAGAGGAGGAACGGTCGCATTGCCCTGATCAAGTGGCTGGGTCAAATGCTGTATATATTCTTTGAGACGTTTGACCTCCTTTTTATACTCTTCTTCTTGGTCACTTCCTTTTCCAGTCTCGCTTTAATGGTCGAGACGGAATTATCTAGCTCTTCTACTTCCTGACCTTTCGAGGTCGGACCAAGGTCAACAGTGGTTATAGCGTACTCCTGTGGAGTGATTTCGTCCTGTGGCTTGTCCACTGTAGGCACTGCAATGTGCACGGAACGGTTGCCTGTCTCGTTCCTTTGAATGGTGGAGAACTTCTTGGCGGGCTTCTTGACTGCAACCTGCTCTAATCTTGCCAAGAAATCGGCAGTATCATCTTCTTCTTCTTGTTGAGCCTCAGCAGGCACCTGGATCTTCATCCTTTCCAACAGCCAGTCTGGAATGGTTGATTGTTCAATGCCATCCTCTACTTGAACCTCGTCCTCGTTTGGAACATCCACTATCCCTCTGAGGGCCGAAATCATTCCTTCCTCTAAGTCATTATCCCGGACTTCTACATCATTATCTGAACCTAAAATTTCTGTGCCTGTTGGTGACGCAGGCTCTTCATCATCTAGTTGAATAGGCTCATCATTTACTTCCTGAGCTGCAAGAGGTTCAAGCATTTCCACCAAGGAGTCGTCTATATTGGCCACAAACTGGTCAATGTTCCTGGATGCTGCTGACCGAGAAGGCTCTCCTTTATGCCTTTTGGAAATAGGTTCAGCACTTGGCATTATTTCTTTTCTTTTCTCTCCAATCCCGACCAAGTCCTGATGGGATGCACCAGCATTAGAGGAATATGACTCTGATTCGCTCAACAGATCATATGTGAGCGTGACTCCTTTCTGTCTCAATTCCTGAACATGATAATCAACCCACCACTGAGAATATTTTGTCACTGGCCTCATTAGGGTGGCTAGGTCTGCGTGCTCTGGCTCTGACCATTTCACTGGAGGGAGAGGTCGGCTTTCCTCAAAGCGAGGCTGGACGTGGTTTCCGTCATCTTGGAGCTGATCAGGCACTCGACAGAACTCAATTGTTCTCATGAAATCCAAGGACATCCTGGACCACATCTTCCGTCTGACCTCATATTCATCCGCAGCATTTGCCCAGAAATCCTCCAATTCCATCCTGTGCTTATATTTTCTCCCTTCCACTGTCCGGATATTATGATGTGGGTCATAATTGACCCTGGACTTGTATGCCGTGAAAGGATACCATTGGATCTCTAGTCTTGCACTTTCAGCTGCCTGTGCGGATGGACAGTACTCTAGCATGTTCCCGATGAAGAATGGGAATGTGACGGACGCCTTCTTGGTCGGCCTCTGAATATTCTGGTACTCTTCTAATTGTCTTAAAACCTCGAGCAATATCATCCGATTAGTCGGATAGATAGGCAATTTATCGGGATTTCCAGTAAATCCCTGGATCCTGATATATGTGAATTTAGGGAACTGGATGAACCAAGACCCATATTTGCTGATAAGACTTTTTGCTTCATGGCTCAGCCTTTGGTGCACTCCTCCTTGAAGCTTTCTGGTGATATGCATTAGGAATGCATCATGCACCCTCCTGAAGTGAGTCTTCTCCTTCAATTGGAGCTGAGGATAGCAGTCGTAAGGCTTGAGCTCGTTCTCCCCGTTGCCAATTTTGCCTTTGCAGATCAATCCTGGATACTTGTATGATCTGGCCAACAGGTATATCACATATGAACTCATGTGAAAAGACTTGGTCTCTTCAAGGTTGATCAGTTGCTCATGGAGGTTGTCACTTATCATCCGTGACCAGTTGAACATTTTGACTCCAGAGGTGATCTCGTCGATGAAATAGTACATCCAGCTCTCAAAGAAGGCGCCTTGTGGGTTGCCAGCTATTCTGTTAAGCATCAGTACAATATCTCCAAAATCCTCCTTGAAATCCGTGCGGCGAGGTCTCTTAGGCAACTTCTTGATTGACGGCTTTGGCTTGTCCATCCAAACCTTGTTGACTGTTGTGGCACATAGATCTGACTTGCTGTCATATAGCATTTTGGCTTCTTCTTTGGTCTTATAGACCGTTCTTGAATGCTCTGGAATGCCGAAGGTCTCCTGAATTGACACTTCGTTCAAGTGTGCTAAGATCCTTCCGTCAGGGGCGATGATCTGTCTTTTCTGGGCATCATAATGGCGAGCACATTCTACCATTAACTCTGCACAATCCATTGCCGGAGGGAATCCAGCTGCTTGGAATATCCCGTTTCTGACCATTCGTCTGGCTATTGCTGTGGGAAGTCCCTTCTGACCGTATACTCTTTTCTTGAATTCGTCAAAATCCACATGTCCGAGGTCAGTGTCCATGACATTCTTCCACTTTGAGATGACTTTGGTCTCTTTCTGGGCACCCTTGCTGGCAAACTTCATTTTCAGCTTCCTTGATAATCCTCCTGCCGTGTCCGTCAACCTGCAGTCATAAAATTAACATTAATAAAAAGACTTTTAAAATTATTTAAACCTCGTGCCTTGGATTCGAAAATTAACTTTCAGCTGTTCAAATAATTAATTTGCTGCGAAAAAGCAAGCTGAAAGTGACTTGAATGGAATTGAAAATTTTGCCAGAGCTTCGTCAAGATGACAGTACATGAAAAGATAACAAATTTAAATTGACCAATCACCAAACCTCAGTGAAAGACCGTTAAATGCAAATCAGATTTAAAAATCTGATTTTTTTGAAAAGTGCGCCCCTCTTCAAGAAGAATTCAGCTTTGAAATAAATCTCTTTTTCTTTTCCCGCGAAAAAATTCCTCAGCATAACACTGCTTCTCTCTCTGGGAAAATTCGACTTTGCTTATGGACAAATTAATTGCCTGACAATTTCGAGAAAGATTAAATTTCTCTTCAGCTGTGTGTGAAAAATGAGTTGCTGAAACTCATTATAATGCTGAAGGATTGAATTCGATTTAGCAACTGCCATATTCTTTCTCGATCTCGATTTGTTTTCATTTTCCAAACAGGCAACTTTCCTTTTATCTTCCGACAAGGATCAGTCTCGAACTTATCCGGACAAATCTCACTGATCTTCAAAAATTCGATTTTTTTTATTTAATGTTTATTTTTTTGATTTTTCAACTTTTAAATAAAACATTAAATAATTTAATTAAATTCATGGTGAATTTAATTTTCTTTTTTTTGTCGGATTTCATCTCCGCCTGGCGTGCTTTATTTTCGTCCGATTCGTGTCTGGCAATTTTGATTTCGTCCAAGGCATTTCAAATTTCCAAATAGTTGAAAATTAATATTAAAATATTAAAAATATTTTAATTAAATCCAACCCGTTCGTCTTGGACCCATGGCTATCTCGATTTTCCTTCATTTTTTCTTGGCTGAGAGTTTATTTTCCAATTTCGTCCTTGATTTCGTCTAGCCAAACCAAATCTTAAGCCATTCCGTCGAAAATTTAATTGCCAGATCCCTATTTTTCTTTGCCGAGGCGAGATTTTAAGCTTATTTCACTCTGCCAAAGTCAAATATTTCCTTGCTCAGTCGAATTTTCTAGGCAATATCTTTGTCCGAATGTCTTCGTTGGGCGAATTTCCTTGATGTCTGACATATTCTTCCTCCCTTTGGCCAAGGACGACCTTACCTTTCTCCCTGCATTGCGCATTTTTCTTGGGTCAAAGTTGACAATTTCTCGACGTTTTCTCCATACTTAGGCAAATCTCACTTCTTTTCCTCATCGTGTTAGGCACATTCCGTTTTATTCTTTGCCAAATCCTGATCTTCTTTAGCACATGTCCTTTCAATCTTGGCATTTGTCCTCTCGAAAGTGTCACAATACTTGGCCAACGTCTTCATTTCTCATTCCCTAGCCTCTTCACTTAGGCAAATATTCAAACCTCTTCTTAGACTTGGCATTAACACTTAGCCAAAAATCTTATCTTATCATCTTGGGCGGACTTCCTTAGCTTCTTGGACAAGCATCATGAACTTCTTTAGCACCTTGCTAACTCCTTCCAAGTGTATGGCGGACTTCATAGATCTTTTGGACGGACACCATGGATGGACTTTCTCAACACTTTAGCTTTTATCTCAACATTTTATCCCCTTTAGAAATGATTCTCCACCCTTCATACTTAGCAGATTTCGAAATTTCCCCTCTTGATAGGTATTGACACTTAGCAAATATTTTGATTTTCCCTCACTTTACATGTCTAGGCGGACTTTCCATAACCTTCAGCCAAGTCCCACCTTTTAAGGGCGGACTTCCTTAGTATTTTGGACGAGTCTTCAAGCATATGGCGGACTTCTAAGGCCTTTTGGAAGTCCTTTAGAGTAAATGGCGGACTTTAGAGCATGCAAGGACATGGGTGGCGGACTTCAAAGGGGTCAAGGATGTGCTTCATGATGCAAGGGCGGACTTTGGAGGCTTATAGGATATCCCCCTTGGCAGATGGCGGACTTTGAAGGCTTGTAGGATGTACATGGGCGGACTTCTTGACCCTTTGGCACTTCCCTCAAGCACATGGCGGACTTCATGAGATGCAAGGATGGTCTTGGGCGGACTTTAGAGCATGCAAGGATGTTGCCTCAATATGCAGGGATATGCTTCATGATGCAAGGGCGGACCTTAAGACCTTTTTGGACATCCTCCTTAGCTGCTGGGCGAATTCCATGACCTTCCAGACCTTCATACACCTTCCTTCATCCTTCTTTCATGGCGAATTTTCTAGACTTGAGCAGATTTTTCACAAATTTCACCATCTAAGAACTGATTTTCATGATTTCATCTTCAGATCTGATTGATCTTGAACTGGTTTTGACTGGTTTTTCCAGATTTTTGAACGTTTTTGGTCTGATTTTCATGCTTTTTGAACTTGTCTTTGCAAATTTTCAAAAATTTTCAAATTTTTTCATTTTGATTTTCTGAGAGTTCTATTGAGTTTTTCGAACTTCTGAGTGCGTTTTCAGAACTCGGGACCCTTCTAAAAATAGAAACTTTCCAAAAATAGAAACTTTCTAAAAATAGAAAGCAACCCAAAAAATAGGGAACCTGTTTGGTCCAAAAATGCCAAAAATGAAAAATCGAAAAAGCAACTTTTCCTAAAAAATAGGAAGTCTCAGAATTGGCCGAATTTACAGTTGATCTTCGTCTCTTGGGCCTTCTGAGCGCTTCCATGACGTCTACGCACTGATTCAAGCATGAATTACTGACTCGGCTCGGGTGACTCTCAGCAAACTGACTTGAAACTCTTGGCAAAGTGATCTCTTGTAACCGTTGCAAGGAGACAGAACCCTAAAAACTAGCAGGCAACTGGGGGTCCTCATCAACGATGGGGCGATGTGTGAAAAGGTCACAACACTTGGGAAATTATGAGTGTAGTTGGCCAGGATTAGTTAATACAGTAATTTCATTTGCAAAGTTGCCTAGATAGAGACTCGCATATGATGAAAGCGCCAATATGAGGAAGGTCTCACAACACTGCCATACATATGAAGTTGGCCAATAAGTATGGTCGGTCAAAAAGAATATAATAATTTTAAATCAAGTTTCTGTTGTATCATGGCCCGGGGGCATGACATATTCAATGGTAATCCATCTAGTATGTTCAATAATAAAATGAGAAACTACTGGTAAAGAACCATATAGTACTACAACATTTAATTTTCATGACAATGTGATAAAATAATTAACTTGCAATTTCTAATAACTGGAAAAAAATTATTTTGGTAAATCATGAAATTCATCTAAAAGCATGACTGGAAATAAGTACCTTACAAGGAAAAATTGATATCTAAGGCTTTATGAATATATATATTTCTCCTTGAGTTGATATTGGAAGAAGTCTGGAGGCTGTAATGCAAGATATTCGATAATAACCTGTGATATAAGCAAAATGAATCTAAGCTAGAAAAATATAGCATTGTTGGAAGTAAACTTTTGGTTGAGAATAATAACAAAGAGCAGAGAACAGTGTTGTAATCCTCTATTTCTGATGTTAGCCTTTCACAATCATTCAGTCCCTCAAACAGACCAGGTAAGGTCTCATCAATGTCATCACGAGGCTGCAATTTATTCCTTCAGTGATATAGACTGGCTGTAGCATATTAAATTTCCGCAACTCAAACAGAAAAATGCCCAAAAACTACAGCAATTCAAACTGAAATGAACATTAGCATAGCAGTGTGTGCCTATAAAGAGTGTATGGCCAAGTGCCAACATTACATATAACAGCCAAGTGCCAACATAACATATAACAGCAACCAAGGATTTACTTAAAGAATGCAAAATAAATGATTGAGATAGCTTCCCTGGGCACCAAATATCAAACAATGCATGCAAAGTAAGGCCTTATTTGATCAATTCAATCAGCCTTTGGATTCTTACAGGTTGCGCTAAAACCTTCATAGACTGTGGACTGCCTTTCTCAGCAACAATACAAAAAAACTCAAAAAGGGCATTGAAGCATCCATAAAACATTATTTTATTCCATTCAAATCCTGCGATATAGAATAGATCAGGAGTGTGGCCAGATACAAGAGAATGATACGACTTGCATACTAAAAAAAATAACAGTCTGGAATAATAGTAATGATTAATAAATTATTTGATCTGTTCTAACAACTTCAGGGCCATCTTTCAACAACAATACTACAAGGATATAACCTAGACTATGCAAGTATGGCTAGGCTAGGATCAAAGAAAACTTGCATTCAGTTTAAGGAAAGTATGAATTATTTTCTAATCTGCAAACTGCCATAATACTCACCAAAAGGATCATTGATAACAAGAAAAATCTTATATTATTCCCCCCCAAACTCAGGAAACAACACACCAAAATAAATTACTGTAACCATAGAAGGTCTCATTATTGGAAAAACAATACAAAATTGAAATCAATAACTAGATACTGATGTTTTTTTAGATGAAGCACAATTGCAATCCCTATGTGGAAATGCCTAGAAAAATAGGAGGGTTTTCATCCTCAATGCTTTAAAAATAGAGAGAGTTTTCATCCTTGAGAAGAGAAGAAGATGGACATATGTTAATTCTTAAAAAATGTAATTGCTTCAAAAAGTATGTAGTCCCTTCTCCAAAACTATACCCCTATTTATAACTTTTTTTGAATAAATAAATTGATATTATTTCTTTTTGATAATAATCTTCAATGTTATAAAAAAATATAATTGTCCTTTTTAAACATTTTTTTGCACCATGTGTCTAGCAACACTTAAATAAATACTTAAAAACATCTTTTTAAATATGTAAATATAAGTTGTCATTTGATTTTTACTTTTCAACAACTTAATTTAATTATATAATTAATTTCCCTTTTAAATTAATATAGGTTGTCTTTTAATATAAAGTTACTTTATTTGACAACTTAAATTAATTATTTAATTGTCTCGATACTTTTTAAAAATGGGACATGATATTTCCTCTATACAAAACCCCATTGATTATGAGTGTATAATTGGAAATCTCATTCATAGCTTTAAGAGTGGTGTTTGGTTTTTAGGGAGTTTCCCTTGCTTATTTGAAGAGAGTTTTATCCTTGTGTGCTGTTGCATTATATGTTGTCGTGAAAGAGACTAGTTAGAATGCAAACAAATTGATAACATTGCAGATTCTTCTTCTAGTGGAAGTGAAGGCTTGGTGTTTTACATTAATGATTCACTGTTTTTAGTTTTATTTTTCTCAGGACACAACCTTTTTAATTTTATTGTATCTTCTGTTGATCATATACTCATGGTTGGTGCCATGCATTTTTAAGGGTTTTCCTTTGTTCTAGGGTTTGCATTCTCCAAGTAGATCTTGTTGTTGTTTTAGATGAGTGTTACTTCAGGCATTCGTTTTGTTTCTATTTTGTTTGCTCTGTATGCCACTGATTGGTTTTGATCATCCCTAGACATTGTTCTGATTATGCACTCTTTTATTGCTATTCCTTTTGGATACACTTTTGAGTCCTTGATCATTTTGGTCATTCTTGAACAATGATTTAAATATTTTTCATTCTCAATCATCAGCAAAGAATCATGCCACTGACTTCTTCTTGATTACCGCTAATGGCTTCTTACTTGATGCTCTCTGGTTTTTTCTTAGATAATATTATAACATTACATGCTTCGACATATATTAATGACTAATGCCCTCTTCAATGAAATGTACAGGTCATACCTGGGAATGAAGTTCGTGTGATGAAGATGATGAATCGAATTGCAGAGATTGGTTCTACAATTGTAATGGGAAGGGGAGAGAATTTGCATACATCTGGTCATGCTTACCGTGGAGAATTGGTGAGGGATGCATTTATCTGAATCTCTAGTGCTTGCAAGTTAAAATGACAATATAACCCATTCACCACTTAGGTATCCTCCATAGAAACAATTTATTCCCATTCTTAAATGAGACATGAAGCCTATTGTTGACATTGTTTTACATAGCTGTACAATTGTTCTACTTTCATGGTAAACTTTATCAAGTAGATGTTAAAGACAAATTTGCTACAAATTTGGAAGCTTTGTTAGCCTTGTGCAAATATTTGCATGTGTAAACTTGAAAGTAAGAAAAGGAACCATAGTGAAATATACTTAGCCAATTTTTTTCAATTTTACAACTCAACAACAAGAATCCGCTAGGGTGAGTTCAATCAAACCAGCAGTTACAAATAACTCGTTGCCAAGAATGCGCACTCAATCTCAACAAGAGAGAGGCTGTCATATGGCAAGAGGATCGTTAGTGCCTTAAAACAAATGCAACTGAAGGTAACTCTAACCAAGAATGTGCCCAAGATGGACGAACATATGGTCAGAGGATCTCGATGCGTGCTGAAAGGTAACTCTAACCAAGAATGTGTCCAAGATGGACGAACATATGGTCAGAGGATCTCTACCACTACAAGTGCTGAAAGAAAACTCAACACCAAGTATGTGCTACCAAATCCAGTACGGAAATGAGGCGACCATATGGCGGAGATATAAAGAAATACAATGTAACTTTAGAATGTAAAGTAGGCATTACAAAACATGATAAAGCAAGATTAAGAGAAATGCTGACAGTACTACTGTTCAACTTACAATGAGATATCGAATGCCTGCAAGATCAAATATTAGATGCTCCTCAAATTGCTGCAATAACAAGGTGTCTTCCACAAGACCTTTTAGGACTTCCTAACACCAATCCATGAAGAAAATGCAGATTTCTCAAATCTGTTCTGACAGACCAGCATGTTAATTTGCAAAACCAGCAACACAACACCCTACCTAAATGCTCATAACTCACTCAATTTTCACTCAAATCACATGGGATAAGATGCCTAATGATCCTAGGGTGAATATGCCCAAGATAGAATCATGAAAACTAATCAAAAAATCCCATATTATTTATGCACGAATTTCAAGGCAATCTCAAATGGTACGGCCCTCATGGAAGGGCGATTTTCCTTCAAAAATTCAAGACTTCATTAAAAAATCTGCAACTTAGAGGAAAAGGTCGCTCCTCATAGACACACAGATAAATGCAATACCCAGAATGATTCTTTTTGTATTTTTTGACTTATGAATAAAAACAACAATCAGCTGCAGGGAAGAGACAATTCCAAAATTTCACTAATATGCATAAATTGAACTACAAAGCCACACAACTACTACAATACAGAAATCTCACTACAAATCACTCAAACTACCACTACCTCATCACTAGTCGCTATCTCTCAAGCGAGAAGCAATGCCAAGCTAGGAGGCATACATTCCTCGAAGCAGTCCCAATACCATTTCGGCAGCATAACTTTCTTGTAGACAAAAGATAACCAAGTGAAGACCCAAGACGTCCTTTTATAATTTGTGAAGACCCTTCCAGAAGCTTCAAGAAACCCTAATTCTTTTCCCTCCAAGAAAAGGCATCACTTTCTTGAAGGCTTCATTTTTGACTTTAATGAAATTCATCTCTTCAATATAGGCGTCCAACTTAAAGCTTTAATTTGACCTTAATAATTATAAAATTAGCTCAATGAGGCGCCACCCCTTAAAGACCACCTTTTAATACAACATTAAGTTATGAGATTAGGCCAAGGGGGTAATATAACATTAAAATATAATGTTATTTAAATGAAATGAACTTATCTCTCCAAAAATGCATCCCAAGGCCAAAATTGAAGAAACCAACTGAGTCGACTGAAGAGGAAAGCCAACTGTGCCGAGAACGACAGGACCACTGCCAGAAATAGAATTTACTAAAAATAGTAAATTCCTGAAGGTGCTCGGAATGCCAAGAAAACACACCATTGCGAAGCTCTCTGAAAACCTAGAAATAATCCGTCATTCAATCATCAATTCATGAGCAATAGCAACCTCCAAAACATGAAACCCTAATTTCCTCTTCCGAGTAGCCTACAGGTCTCCGGAATAGGCCAACGGTCAACTGAAAAGATCATGCTCGAGAAGGGGACATTACACATAGCATAACACATTTGAATGCAAAAACAAAGAACATTATATACATGTATGAGGGCATATGAAAAATCACATGCTGTAATAAATTTGGTAGACAATTAGATAATCCATTCACACAAGTGATACCTCGAACTAATTGGATGTTACTTGGAGGTCACAAATAACCAAATTCCACATCTTCTATAATGAACATGATATCACAAATGACATCATGATGACAAAAACAATATTTTCCATCAAGTTTTAATGGATACTTTCCATTTGTTTATGAATTGTAATAGCTTTCATTAAGAAATTTATGTTATGTCTATAGCTTCCTGATTGATTTTGAACAATTTTAAACATGACTTCAGTTTTGGCAACTCTGCTGCTTAAACAATTTTGTGTTACTATTCCTATGTACACACTAAGATTTGTTCATTTGCTTTATTTCCACTACACCTGCTCTAGTTTATACTGGTTGACATCCTATCTTCTACTTAATGATGTTTGAAAAACAATATCAACAGTCTTCATATTCTTCAAATGCTCCCAGCTTGTGATGATAGGATGCACAACCTGCTGCTCCAACTACATGTGTTGTGTAGACTAAATTTGAGATTCAACATTTTTGATTTATCTGCATGTGAGTTAGTCCATTGGTTGTCATATGTCAACTAAAAAATTAATAAGTATATTTTATGTGCAGGCAGTTTTCTAATTTTGTTATTGCATTCTTAATTGGCTACCTTATACCTTGAACAAAATTACTTACTTCTGTCATATTAGGGGTGCAAGTGTGATGGTTTATGGCAGAAGGCTCTGATTATCCACATCTTGGTTTATTATCTTTGTTGTCTTCGTCTTGTCAATCAACTGTGCCTTTTCAACTTATATTTGTTGTATGGCATCTTGATCCCTATCCCTTCCCTTCCAAAGATCCTCCAATAGTCACTATACCACAATCCACCTTGAGACTTAGCATGCAATTGATTATATTGTCTTCCTTTCATAGTTTATGATAGGAAAATAACCTTTATCTACTATCATTGCAAAGTACACATTTTTATCTCTTGTCCTTTAGGAGCCATCCTTTTACTCTTCTCTTCACACAGTTTAAAATCTTACTTCACCCCATCGTCATGTTTATTCTATATGAATCATTGTTAAAATAAGGAGTGTAATTATTTGCATTGAAGGAATTGTTTTTTGTCATAGCTTATTGCACTCCATTTGTACCCTCCACCCATAGAGATTATCATCGTTTCCTTGGATGGAATGAACATGAGTTTCCTATGTCAAGGCAACTTGAGTTCCTTGATGCTCTCCATCTTCACTCCTCCCAAGGAAAATCCTCACTTCAAATAGTTTTTTTGCTGAACAAAATACATATAATGTGAATCATAGAAATGAGACTCGCTAGGACTTGCCTTGACTTGGTGAGTCTCGAGTTGAGTCACCCTAGCCGAGTCTGGGGGACTTGGACTTGGGCTTGGCTGAGTCTGGGTGAGTCCTGTCAGGTAGGTTCATGTAGGCAGGTTTGAAAAGTGCAAAAAATACATAAAATTTAAAGTCAAAACTTGTTTGGTTTTTTACTTATTGTGAATGCAAAATGATGTATGCCACGAAGGTTTGTATGGGTTTGGAGGTCTTAATTTGGGCTTGGTGGCAGGGGCTTCGCCCCTCAACTCCGCCTTGTATCTTGACAGGGAGTGCACCTAGGGCGTTGCCCAAGGACCCCACGAGGGGCGCTGCCCTAGACCCTTGCAAGGGGCGTTGCCCCTTGATCCCATTGGGGGCGCTGCCTCCAAACCCCTACAAGGGGCACTGCCCCTTGAGCTTGTTGGAGGAACTACGCCCAGATCCTTGCGAGGGGCGCTGCCCCTCGACCCCACTAGGGGCACTGCCCCTAGACCCCCGCAATGGGCACTGCGCCTCAACCCCATTGGGTTTATTGCCCTCAAACTTGAGATTATGGCTCCTGCATCATCTAGAACCTATCTTAGATGCATTCGTAGGAAGGATGCAGGTTCCTTTGAGCCATAGACTTCTAGTTATTGTTTTCAATCTTTAGATATTTCATATTTGTTTGAACATTTGATGTCATGGATTTCATATTTCATGAGTTTTGTATACATTTGACTATATTTATATATCTAAGTATGTTATTTCCTTCAGCAACTCAGCTACAATTTGCGTTTATACTTATGCGATCAATGTATACTTGTGTATGTGATCAAATTAGCTTCTATTTGATGATGTTATTGTGTCTTTAAGGTTTATTTAATAAATGGTACATCAAACACGTTTTAAATCCTTAAAAATCTCTAAATTTCCTTGGTTTTTATTTTGCCGAGTCTGCGTTGAGTCCGAGTGTTGAGTCTCGAGTCCTAAGTTGAGTCACCCTTGTCGAGTTCGTGCTGAGTCCGAGTCTCGTATTATATATTGATAGTAAAAAGGTAAATATTATACAATTCTGCTATTATGATTTATAAACAAGATATATGAGAGAACTAGAAAAGGTTTCAATGAATGCAACTGTGAGATTTACTTTGTCCTTACATTGTAGAAATATGTATAGAAAATTTGTTAGAAAAAAGAGTCAATGAAGAACATGATTCACCCTAAAGAACGATTCATAGTGCATTGATGCTTTCTTGGGGTTTGCTGCAAAGGAGGATTTTCTTCCATTCCCCAAGTCCAACTATGGAGGTCATCAGTGGGTGCATCGATTTAATCGTTCCAATTGTCCACTTGCTTGGAGCATTGTTGGGGATTCAATTGCTTCCCCATTTGAGCTCTTTGTGGTGCATGGCATTTTGAGATTGATTGCGTGTGGGCAACACCTCTTGTCAAAGTTTGTTATCATTTAGAGTTAAATTGGTTGCCTCTATACAATTGAAAGGAAAATGAAGTGTTTCGTAGTGTATTTATTTCATGGTCATCAATTGCTAGAAGTTGCTAAAAATCCACAAAGTTTTAAGTTTGGGAGTGTTATAGTCATTTTCTGCTATTCTTATGAAGTTGCAGACTTTTAATGGACATTCAAACATTTTTTGCCAATCCAATATCCTACTCAAGTGTCCAATTCTTCTACTTTTGAAGTGGAATTGGATTTCTTCCTTTTCCCATTCTCCTTATCCACATCTTTTGTCCATTTTTGCATGTTTTCCTCGCTTTACCCTAACTCCTTTTCATGCAAATTTTAAGTGGAATTTTGGACTTCATTTCAAATGTGTTGTTTCTATGTCTACTTTCACATGAAAATCCAACAAAGTTTTCAGAGTCCTTTTTCTGCTAATTTATTCCTGTGTAGAGTTCTAGGTGACATCCTATTTTTTGACCTAGACATCTTGTGGTAGTATGCAGTTCCACATGCTTTTCTCACATTTCTCCATCATGCCTCCATTACTCTTTTCACTCCTTTTGCAAAATTTCATTAAATCTTAGGGCTTCTATTCTCCCATTTAGTTTCAACCTCTTGTCCTAATTTGAAACCCCACTTTTCCTGTTCTCACATCTAGTTCTACTTTGTCCTTCCATATTTCTTCTAGATAGCTTCCTACACTTCTTAGATCCTCCCAGAATGCCATTAATGCCAGATTTGATCCTAAAACTACCTAGTCATAATTTTCATGCCCAAAAAACATTGGGGGTGTAGATTCAAATACAAATTGAACTATGGAGGATGAAGGTGACCATGCTACTGTCAATGCAGTTGTTGAGCTACAAAAGTTGATGGTCCTCACATCTGATCGAAATTGTCCATCCTGTGGATTTTGCAGTATTTCACTTACCTGGTACACCATATCCAATTCTCAGTTGAATTCCCACCAAGCGACTGGGTGATTGAGGAAAGTGCTATAAATATCAATTTTTGTTTTTTAGAACAACAATCAGTCATTTTGTATTTCCATGCGACTGGAAAGTGTTGATGAGCTTCCAAGGTTTCAAATCTTGTAAATATAATTGCCATTACAATAGCATTTTTTGTAAATCACAAAGAGCTCATTGTCTTATAAATGGTTTATGTAACTGAATGCCTCTATGGTTCCATTTGTAGATTTTTAGGAGAATTCTATGCTTAGGTTCCGTTGACGTGGTTTTTGAGACCGCACCAACACAGAATAAAGTCTCCCAACGGACGCTCTATCCTCTCTTGAACAAAGTATTCAGCATGCTAAGATTGCGAGTAAGATCATGCTTTCAACTCCAAGGTTCCTTGAGTGCGAATAGGCTCAGTTTGGCTCGGTGTGATATTGCTGGTATTTTCAAGGGGACTTACACAATTGTTCGGCGGCTAACAACAAGCAGTAGACTAAGGGCTTTCGTGTGGTTCAAATGATTTGGCAGGTGAGCGCAAGTTTCCTAATTCTAACCAGAAATGAACTGAATTACAAAGATTAGCCAGGGCCTAAGTTTATATTCTATTCTAAATGGGGATATGTAGACTTGTTTCAATAGACTTCAACGGTTCACTAGCACCAGTGGATAAGCCTGTTGAAAGTGAACAATCTTCAAAGGAAACGGCCGAAGATGTTCAAGTTATAATTTAACATACATACACCACCATCGAACGGCGCGTAAGTATGTAAACCACAACCGTGAAGTTAAACACAAAATAATCTCCAGTCGACCACGCAAGGCGAACTTATCATCAACAAGCCGCTAGTGGTATGAAATAAAGCGAAGCTATCTCAATAAAACACCACACACCAAAATAAGCTACTTGCATGAATTTAAGCTACTTGGATACGAAAGGAAGAAGAAACCTTGCTAGCATTTCATGACAAGACGAATTCCATCATCAATGAAAAGATCTATTATCATAAAATGTGTTACACAACAATCTCCTCAAAAGTTTTCAAAGGGAAAACTTTCTCTCTTCTCAAATTATGCAAAAATGCTCTGATGCTTACACACTAACCATGCACAACCGCTATAGTATCTACTATTTAATGTCTAATCTAATTCTAATCCCTAATGCCTTACAAATGAGGGGGACTCCCCCTTTTATAGCTAGCCAAGTCCCAAAAGACGGCTAGGGTTACAATCAATAGAGTGGCCAGAATCGTGCCACCTCAGCCCTAAATAATATTGCCTTAAAAATCGCCACAGAGGAGAGTGGGGTAATAAATGCGCCATAATGTCCACCATCATCCTTCTAGAAGATTCCATTTGTAGACGTGTTCACACTGTTCTCGATCTTCTTTCTTGGCATTGTTCTTTGATTTCTTCCACTTGAGGGTCTTCATCTTCGTTACTTGAGTTATACTAAGTCTTAACACTTAGCCATTTTCTTGCAAATTTTCCTCCTTCGAGATTGTAACTCATCTTCATCGTGCTTCCACTTCAAGTCATCGTGCTCTGGCCTCAACATTTCTCCTGCAAAACAAGCAAGGAGAGGGGTATTAGAATACTTCATGATATAAACTTAACTCACTTACCTGATTTTCATGCTTTGATCTCCAAGCGTTCATCGCCAAACTTGTGTTCAAGTTCATGCCTTAGCCAAATTTTCAATCCATCCTCTTCAAGGGCGTATCATCTTTGAGAAATTCATTTCACCGGTTGGAGCTCTGGCAACTTTGATTTTGTTCATCTCTGGCTCAAGAAAACTATCTTCACGAAGGATTTGAGCAAATTCACCTAGGCAGCTTCTTTCAAATCCGTCATCTGGAGAATTTCACCTGGAGAACACATTTTCTTCACATTTGCCTTAGAAAATTTTCACATTTCCCTTAGGAAATTCATCAGCCTGGTGCCCATTTAAAATCTTCATCCCAGAATCCTCGGCAAGCTGTGGAAGACCTTAAAATCAACTCCTCATCGATAAACTTCAATACCCAGAAGAAAATTTCCTTCAGAACGCTTCGAATCCATGGGTACCCAACGAACGGGTTCATTTGATTTTTTCTTGAATTTTGAATTCTTTCAACAATTTTGTTCTCGTTCTTCGATCCCCTCTGAGAATATTGCTCTGACTTGAAAATTTTTATCAATCTTGTGGAGCTGGCATTCACTGACTTTACCTCAGGCGACTCATCTGTACTTCAAGAAAAATTCCATTACCTCTCCAGACTTAAGCATTTTTCTAAGGGAGAAAATATTTGTGCCTTAGAAAATTTGAATCACTTAGTCATTTTTTTTTTTAAATTTGCCTTAGAAAATTTCATTCATTTTCAATCCATCTTGCCAGTGGTGAGAAAATTTCATCAACTTCCTGTGGTGAAGAATTTTTTATTTCAACTTGCTTAGAAAATTTTCTTGAAGGCGCATCACACCTAATTTTATTTTTTTGTGTGTTTGGCAATTTCAACGCCTAGGTAACACATCCACCACCTTGCAATATTTTCCAGCACACTTCACCTTGAGCGCAAACCACTTAGAGAAATTTGAAATCACGTCTAGCATATTATCTCACACATATCACCTTGGCCACGCCTTAGGAAAAATTCTTTAATACCACCTACCCCTTAGGTGCATTTTGCATGTGATGAGGGATAACGCCTAGCCACATTTCACCTTTTACCATGCTTTGGAATATCTTTCACCCTACTTACCACCTTTAGTCACTTTTTACATCTCAACTTGGGCGCATTGGAGACATAGAGGAGGATGGGCGCATTTGAGATGTGTAGAAGGACGAAACACTTGCCAATGCTTTGACCTTTGACTTTCTTCTAAACCTAACGCATTTGAGGGGGTGAGGGGGATTTTAAATTTTGTCTTTTCTAGGCCAAGTTGGGCGCATTTCACATGGAGTAAAGGATGAAACTTTCAACGCTCCTTGACTCCCTTATAGCTTGAGCGCATTTTGCATGATGTGGAGGATGAAGATTCCAACGCCTTAGCTGGTGACTTTTCAGCTTCCTTTGCTTTGTCCTCATGTGGCCCCATTTGGGCGCATTTAGCCTATGCTGAAGGATGAAGTCCCATACTTAGCCATTTTTCTCGACCTCTGCCAGCCTGCCTCATGTCCTGCTATTTATAGTAAGTTGTCTGAATTTTGCACCTCTGAAGCTCGGAATGACTTGAAACTTTGCACACTGCATCCTTACTACCTCGTTGTCCTGTTGACACTGCCATTTTTAATCACCCTGCTATTTTTAGCATGTTTCTGGAGGTGGTTTACTATAAATAGTAACTTCTTGTTTTTGATAGTTCCACTGCTCTGATTGAGTTGAAATTTGAATGAGGCGCTCCTCACCACGTGACCTTACTGCCGACGCTGACGCATGCACTTGATTTACTATTTTTAGCCAGTTTCCAAATTGACTTACTATAAATAGTAAGTGCTCCGGATCGACTTGAAATTTCCCGGAGATAATGCTTTGAAGAATGGCCCGATGGCGTTAGTTTACACGGATTTTGAAATTTTGACTTTTTCGCCTATTTTTAGGCTCCGGCTGGAAACCCTAATTCGCTTTGCATGCGTATCAAATGATCTCTGTTGCCTTCGTTTCTGCGACATTGTGATGTCGGTATTGATTAAAATGTTTGGCTTATAGGGACACACTGCTAAAAATAGCAAGTTCCTTCGAGTGAGTATCTCCTTTGCATGTCACACCATCGCGAAGCTCTCAAAACCCATCAGAATCATCCGACATGCAAAAGAAACCTTGACATGCAAACCCTAAAAATAGCCTCGGAAGCCTGAACGAAAGTTGCCATCTCGTTTTGCATGTTATATCATCAGAGTCTCGAAAAACCGGAAAGGAATATGCCAACATGCAAGAGAAAACTACGCATCCCGAGCCACGAAGTGCGTGTAGGAAGGTGGGTGCTAAAATAGTAAGTTACTGTTTTAGCTCAAATTTGCATACGAGCAGCGATATACTCACGAATCTGCAGTGTCATTGTGAATCTCAAAAATGTTGACGAATCGCCTGTAATCTCACACTTACTAAAAATAGTAAGTACCTCGGAATCTGATGAAATTTTGCTGAGAGCCTGCTGGAAGCATACTGACAAGAACGTTAAGCTCAAATTTCAAGTTATTCACCTCGTTTGACTTCAAATTGGCTGGAAAGACTCAAACCCTAATTTCAGACTTGGCCAAATCCACACTTAAATTCACTGACGGGCACAACCCCAGAAAGTAGACCATCAGAAAAGAGACAGACAGAGAGAGAGAGACCAAAAACCAAAGCCAAAATGACCAGAATGGAGCAAAATTAGGGGTCCCCATTTGAATGGGGCGATGTGTGAAAAAGGTCACAACAGGTTCCCTCTTGCCACATTTGCTAGCATGAATGTAATGATGATTTGATGAATGAGAAACATTCAAATTCATTACAAACTTTGTAGTGGTCTTTTCCTTCTAACATGTGGATTTCTAATGTTTGGGATGGATAGCTAAGAATGTTCAGTTATTTGATATCATTATTTATGGTGTATGTATATACACACTTCATAGTTATTTGATTTTTTTATGTATTTCCAATGGTATGTTGTGTAATTTTCCCTTTCTAGTCACCACTAGGAAATTGATTATTTTAGCCTTTATTTATTCCCGAGGCTAAAATTGAGAAATAAGGGAATAAATTATTAAATTAATTATTTATAAAGTCATCTCAAAATTATAATATCAAAAGGTGATTTTATATTTAATTAATTTAATATTAAGTGACTAAACACAATAATAAAACATAAAGTCACTTAAGTGAATAAAATAATATTTTTATTCTAGAAGCTTCTTGGAGACTTGATGAAAATTCTATAAAAAGAGCTTTTGTTCTTGCATTTGGGCATCTGGAGTGTTGACATTTTTCTACTACATTGGTGAAGCTTAAATGTTGAAGCTAATTGCTCAAGGGTTTGAAGACTCTAGAGCGCCAATTTCGGTTGTGAAATATCAACCCTAGTTGGATAGTGGAGGGAGATACTTAAGTCTTTCTCGTTGGAATAATTGCAGCCATTGGAGGTCATTTTTGGAGAGTTTTATGAGATAATTAAAGGTCTGTAATTTTGTCTCAGTCTGCAGACCAGTCAAGAAAATTATTGCATTTTCATTCAATGCTCTTCATTGAGAGGTCAGATTTTTATGGGCATTGGAGGAATCGATTGCTCTTGTGGTGAGAATCATTTTCACAACAATTTGGAGGAGTTAGGAACTAGAAATTATTTTTTATTTGCACTTCTCTAGCAGCAAGGGCGGCTTTCTTGGAGGGGGGTCGATTTTGGCATTGGAGGCATTATAAATTCCAAATAAATTCACAAAGCATTGTTGGGCATTAAGGAAGGGAGGCACACCATTTTGGAGGTCAAATATAGCTTCATCAACAAGAATCAAATTTATTTGTGGTTGCTGCTTCAGAAAACCAGGTTCTTCATTTTCAGTATTGCATTACATTTAGTGTCACATTCTTATTTAGGAATCATTTGTTGCTATAATCAGCAACTAGCATTGCAATTTCAGTCATAATTGAGTCAAGAGAATGCATATGAATTGCTGTTATACATACAGCTGTTAGGCATTTAGTTTCAGACATATTCATATGAAGAGTTGAATGTCAACTCAGGTTTGATTGCATTTCATTCTCAGTTTGTAAGCACTCTCATATTATTGCAATATCATATGGAGGTATAAGGAGTTTGATTGCCATCTATTTGACAAAATGTCTCTCATTTGTAATTGCATTACTTGGAACTAGTTTTCGTGCCAAGTGTTTGTGAAAATTTCTCTTGGCTGTAGGTGTGCATTTGCATTTAGAAATACATGTATATGCATTTGAAAAATACCAAAAAGAGCTGCATTTCATCTTAGATACTTGTCTAGTTGTCTTTGCAATCATTTCAAAGGATTTACATCATTGGCAAACATCAAAAAACATATTCACAGCAAACTGAAAACTCAGGATCAGCAAGAAAAGAGTTTGTAAGAGAAGTGTTTGATAATATTCCTTGAGGCAAACTTAGGCCATATTTTGCTAGGAATATTACAGTGGTTTCCAAAGTGTGAACATTGTCATTTTGGTCTATCCTTTTCCTTTAGGTGAAAAATCCTAAAGTGTTGGATGTTGATGTTTTAGCTGTGGGAGATATCCTTCTCTCAAAATTGAAATAAAAAATGATATATAAATATTATTTTAAAGGCCGACCCAAGATGAAAAGTCGCCTTGGTTCTTGAATGAGGCCGACCCTTGTGAATAGTTGCCTTGCTTGTGAAGAGGCACCTTACTTTGTATACATGGAAGGAGATGCTCATTCATTTGATCATCGATTTTATTTTCAAGGGACATTCACACTTATCAAGAAGTTTGTGCATCTACAACAGATCATATTATTGCATGAAGCAAACTGACATTGAAGAGAGATCATATAATTGTGTATTTGCATCTAAGCTAGGTGCGATTCTTTATTGCATCATATCGGCCTTGTGTGTGGCCAAGATTGTAAGCAGATTTCTGCTCCTTTAAATTCAATGTATAAGAGATATTTTGGTTGGGTCTTTCTCCCTCGAGAAGGAGGGTTTTCCCCGGATAAATTCTGTGTTCTTTGTTCACTGTGTTGAATTTTCTATTAATTTGCATTTCTAATTAAAACAACATGGTATCGAAGTGGGTTTAGTGGAAATTCGATTAGAAGCAATTGCAGATTTAAGATCACTTCTAGGTGTGGAGGAATTTGATTTTATTTTTAAAGTTTCGGGTGCTTTCAAGGAGTTGGATATTTGAAGCTTCAGCTGTGATAGAATATTGTTATAATATTGGAGCAACAAGACAATATAGAGATATTAGAAGGAATCGCGTCTGAAGGCAGCAAGTCAGGTTTAGATATCATTGTGAGAACAAATCTGGAAGTATATGACTGTTGTGTGGTTGTATATGGAAAATCACGAGCTGCTGTTGGTGTGAGTGGATGCGATGGTACTTTGGTTTCTTGACATTGTTTTGAAGATCTGTGCGGGCTGTAATGGAGTTATGTTTTGGTTCTTGCTGAAGATAGTGTGTAGGTTCTATGTTATCTCCTCTCATTCTTGTGTCGTATGAGATATGAGTTTAATGGAATGCTCAGGTCTGAAAAACAGTGTTCATTGTTCAAGTCATATGAGCTTCTGCGCATTGGTGTAAAGTTTGGAAATTACCTACGGTGTATACATTTGAGGCTTCGGAGATTTTAGGGAACTCTTATCATTTACTTTTAACAGTTGAGAAGAGACTACAAGACAAGCACCTAACTACGTCTATTGACCAACATAAAGAGAAGTATTTTATGTTTGAATAATGATCATGAATTTTATAGTTAATAATAATTCATGCAATAACATTGGGAATAGTGAATCATGTAATGCTTCTAGCATTGATATTTCTCTTCGGGATAGTTTCGAACTATTATTAATCTCTCTAAAATGCTTCCAGGACGGATCAAGGAGCAAAAGGATGATGAGAGATTGCATAAGGAATTCAAGGGAGGAAGAGCTTGTTGCATCCTGTGAGGAAGACTCGCAGGTTGAAGAAATGAACAAACTTGAAGACATAACTTGCTGCCATGGGACTGAGTTGGTGGCACATAACTGGAGAGGTTTCTTTGAAGAGGAGGAATTAACATTCAGAGGGAGTCTGACAATCCATCAAAGGCAACCTTGGACGAGGAGGTCAGAAGGTTGATACTTGGAGCTTCAGAGGGAGTCGCATCATCATGAAGATTTGTGTAATGTATATTTTTCTGTGACAGGAGAAGTATGAGGTGAAAGCCCTTGTAGTGTATATTCCTCTGACACAGGAATATGAGACGAAAGCCCTTGTAGTGTATATTCCTCTGAGACGGAGGAATATGAGGTGAAAGCCCTTGTAGTGTATATTTCTCTGAGTCGGAGAAATATGAGGTGAAAACCCTTGTAGTGTATATTTCTATGAGACGGAGAAATATGAGGTGAAAGCCCTTGTAGTGTATATTTCTCTGAGACAGAAAAATATGAGGTGTGAGCCCTTGTTCATCTCTTAGATTGAGATCAGACGTCATGTTGAGAGACTCCATGGCGACATCACATTGAGAGACTCCGTGATGGACACTTGTGCATATGTTTCTTTCCACACATGGGAGTAGCCATGGTGGATGTCATGTTGAGTGACTCCATGATGATATCACATTGAGAGACTCCGTGATAAACTTTTTGTCAAATGAGTGTAGCCATTTTAGATATCATGTTGAGAGACTCCATGACATGGATATCTGGAAGGATACCTCCCTAGCTAAGAGGGAGTGTTGATGTTTTAGCTGCGGGAGATATCCTTCTCTCAAAATCGAAATAATAAATGATATATAAATATTATTTTAAAGGCTCACCCAAGATGAAAAGTTGCCTTGGTTCTTGAATGAGGCCGACCCTTGTGAAGAGTCGCCTTGCTTGTGAAGAGGCACCTTACTTTGTATATATGGAAGGAGATGCTCATTCATTTGATCATTGATTTTATTCTCAAGAGACATTCGCACTTATCAAGAAGTTCGTGCATCTACAACAGATCATATTATTGCATAAAGCAGATCGACATTAAAGAGAGATCATATAATTGTGTATTTGCATCTAAGTGAGGTGCGATTCTTTATTGCATCATATCAGCCTTGTGTGTGGCCAAGATTGTAAGCAGATTTCTGCTCCTTTAAATTCAATATATAAGAGATATATTTTGGCTGGGTTTTTCTCCCTCAAGAAGGAGGGTTTTCCCAGGATAAATTCTGTGTTATTTGTTCACTGTGTTGAATTTTCTGTTAATTTGCATTTCTGATTAAAACAACAACATTAGAGGGCTCTTAGCTACCAAGATCTTTGTTTCACTTTAGTGAACCTAACGATATTCCTTGAGGGCAAAAAATTTAGATCAAAAGTTTCAAGGGATATTACATGTTGTGACTCTGTAACCCAATGGAATATGCATCGGTCTTATAAATAAAATATCCACCATGCACTCTAAATAAAAAACATCTTTCACCAGTAGATTAGGAGTAGGTTAGTAGTTTGTATCAATGTTGAAAAACCCTGCAATTAATCGCAGAAATCGCGAGTACTCGCACACCAAAAATGGTGGTGAATAACTTTCCTAAAAAATCGTCGCTAGTTTTTACTAAAACTCTCGGTAATTTTTTTCTTTAAAATAGTTGAAAATGCGTGGTTTTCTCCTCAAAATCTGCCATAAACTTGCCAAACGAATATAAAAACATTTCAATGTCAAACATTAATATTTTTAAATCAGTTTTACTCCATTTTGTGACGTGATGGACGAATTGGAAGCGCGACTAGGGTATGACAGGATGTGACTAAGACAAATGGAAGAACTTCACCTTATAAAACCGGTTTCCAATCTTTCTATCCATTTTCTTCCCCTTCACACATGAATGCGAATTACTATAGAAGGATACAACACTTGTTCTTTTTTCCAAGTTGAATTACTATTACATTGTAACATATGACAATTATCATATTAAATTACTATACCCTTTCAAGAGACGGGATTTCTTTTTCTCCTATATAGTCCAATACTTGGGGAAAGAATTATTCCTTAAAAACTCTTGTAGAATTTTTCCTTATCCGTAGAAAGGATATATGTACTTATGGAAAGAAATTCAAGATTTTTTTAGAAATGTTGAGCGGAAACTCCTACATAAGAAGATACAAATCTAAAACTATTATTAAGTTGAATTATTGAAAATTATTTTAGCATTTATTAAATTTAGTTTATTTGTATTCATTTATAAGAGAAAATAACATTTTTCTGAAAGTTAAATCAAGTGAAGTTTATAGATATAAGTAATTATTAATATAGATTTGTAAGTGAGTGATTAATTTGCAGGGTTTTTTTCGAGTCCCAAGTTTTTAAAATTTTTGGGCTTGCTGAGTTATTGCCGAGTCCAAGTTTTACAACTACGGTTTGTATGCATTTCATGATTTAAGCAAGGAAGCATCTATATCAAGGCATACTTGTTATTATCCTAGAGTGTCGTGTTTTGCATACCAACATCTTGTAGTTGTGCAATGATGTGCTTTTCAAGTTCCTAAGAGGTCTTATGTGTAGTAGGTTAATCTTTGGTCTAGTAACAACCTTTTGGACCAAGTGTACGTTGGGTACTTATGCAACACTTTTAATTTGTTCATCTTGAGTTGTGATCAATCCTATTAAGAATACCTCTAGGGAAGGCCCCATTGGGTCTAGCCAAGCCCGAAGTGAAGGAGAGATTACCCACTTAACAATAGGTCATGCTTGTCCCGCCTAATCATAATTAGAGATTTGCTGTTCTAGGTTTGACACCCTTGATGCTCATAGAACAACTTGGCTTTGGGGATTTGGGAACCTACAACTTTGAGCACCAACATGGTGATCGGCTAAGAACTAGGTTATTAGATCTATGTCATATGCATCCAGATCTAGGTCTGGTTCAAACCAAATTTTAGATCCAATTTGTTACAGCAAGTGGGCAGCAAAAATTAATAATACATTCGCTTTCTTGATTCACCTTACATACATCCATTCATGATCTATGGGGAGCTCCAAGTGCAAGGAGCAATACCTCTGTGATTGTAAAGGAATGCAACACAAACTAAAAGCTTTGAATAAATAGTAGGGCATAGTTGCAAATCAAATATGTCAGATAAAAGCAAAGATCACATGGCCTAGGCTACCCTTGTGCTTCAAAGATAGTTTCATTGTCAGAAGGGGAAATGCATCACCATAGTAAGGTCCTTGACAAAGTTATTGAAAGAAAGATCTCAAAGGTTCAACCTCTCTTTTCTTTGGAAAGGACGAAGTGAAGGTAGTATCTATTTACATTTATATATTATATTATTAATATTTATCAATTATAATATTATATTTATATATTTTGATATTTGTTATTAATTTATAGATTATAATATTTTATATTATATTATTACATAAATATATATAAAAACTACTAAGAAATATTTATGTGGTTTCTAATATTCCTGCTTTTAGGTTGTAAATATATAGTTTTATAAATTTTACATTTCTCTATATGGATGAACCCAAAAGAAACCCAAGCTCCAATTTGTGTTTGGCAAAGTCACAAATTGTATCCGCAAATCCAAACCAGGGTCTAAACGAAAACTAACAACATAGGCTTAGAAAATTCCTTTA
Organism: Sequoia sempervirens; assembly: GCA_007258455.2. Lineage (NCBI taxonomy): Eukaryota > Viridiplantae > Streptophyta > Pinopsida > Cupressales > Cupressaceae > Sequoia > Sequoia sempervirens. Next base: position 1,437 of record VDFB02070752.1, on the reverse strand, counting down.
GCACACCATTTGTGTGGCAATGTTAGATCCATGCCAAGGAAAATCTAATGTCCCCATTTTAGCTCTACACTTGTCGTTGGGAATTAGCCTATTTCCAAAAACCCGTAGGTCGACCAAAAGTGGAAAATAGGGTTTTCCTATTTTAGAGGAGGTTTTCTGTTGGGATTTTGAAGGTTTGCATGTGAGAGTTTTTGATGCATGTCTGGTGGAGTTTTTTGGATTTTTTGAGAGCTTCAGGATAAGGTAACATGTATGTTGAGAAAATGACATGCATTTCTTTCTGGTTCCTTGCATGTAGGAAAGGTTTCTAGGTTTTCAGGGTTTTTAGAGATCTCCATGGTGGTGTGACATGCATCTGAATCCGTCAACCTTTCCAGGAACTTACTATTTATAGTAAGTCGTGTTTAGCTTAGTTCGACATTTTGTTGAGTTTGAAGTGAACTTATTATTTTTGACACTTGCTATTTTTAGTAAGTCTATTTCTGGCAGTGGCATTATCAGCAACTTAGCTCAGAGCATCATGCTATTTCTGGTAGTCTGGTAGAATCAGTTTTGGGCCTTAGTTTTAGTTGCTTCATTGGATTGAGTTTCATCACTTAGTCAATTTTATATTTTGAGTATGTACCCCCATGCCTAGTCAATGGACTTTAAGTTGTTTTTAAAAGAGGGGCCTTAAAGTGGATGTCCAGATGAGAAAATTAATACCTTTATTAATGTTTTAAATGCTAATTACCTTGGATGCCTAGGGAGAGGAATTAAAAAGGTAATTAAATACTTTATTTGCAAATTGAAAAAGGTGGATGCCAAGGAGGGGATATTTTAATATTTAGAATATTTAAAAGTGCATTTTTGGAGATGGGCGTCCCATGAGGGAATTGAAGAGTTTTCTTCTTGGGAGTTATAGTTGATTCATTTTCCAGCTGAAGAAGTCTATTTATTTGTGCCTTGCTCTTTCATTCATATCTTTTGGATAATTCATAACGTTATGCTGTTGAACTGAGTTAAGACTTTGCTACGAGGGTTGTGTGCCTTCTAGCTTTTCTATACCATTCTTTGGGCCTGAAACTATGGCTTCCTAGATGGTGATTGAAGAGTGTGCTTCACACAGAGGTGCAGATAAAACTCAATCTTATTCATGATAGTAGATTGTTGTTGTATGATTTGTTATTGTTCTTCATTATAGGTAGATTGTTGGTTTATAATTTGTTTATATTATTGCTGGAAGTGCTAGTTGAAGCACATTTTTGTACGTGGCTTCATCAACATCATTTATTTGGTTCTTGGTATTGGTGCTAGCTGTGCAACTGTGGAAGGTGCCTCTATTCTCTAGAATTCAGATTTTATTATTGAGTTTCTAATTTTTAAGGTGAGGTCAACTTTCCTAGGAGGCCGTACCACTCATCTTGGCATAATTGGGATTTGTACAACTGACAGGTG
>VDFB02070751.1:0-38865 GCA_007258455.2 Sequoia sempervirens | reverse complement strand
TTTCTATACAAAAAGCTACAAACCTCTGGATTTTGGTAAAATCCAAATTTATCCACACTTTGTGGACCAAGAGAAATAAATGAATAATTTCCCAAGTTTAGAGGTAGTCATGAAGTATCAACATCAAGACATCTATAGGTTTTCACCAGTTTGATGGTGGATTGTCAGATAGCAAAGGAAGATGTGGTCATGAATTTTTTTTAAGAACTTTAGAAAATGATGCTTGGAATTGGTTTTGTAATATTTCTATGCATTATATTTTTTTATGGCATGAGCTTGAGATACTATTCATGGATCAGTTTGGTGAAATGAATAATGAATGTTTATCTGATGATAGGTTTTTGCATAGTTAGGATTTTTTTTAAGAAAAATGTGAACCTGTGGTTGAAAATATTTCACCTTTAGATGCATTATGTGATATAGAAAGATATGAGGGTGAATCCCCATGTAATTTTCATGATAGATTCATGAAATATTTGTATGCTATTCCAAAGTTAGATAGACCTGAGGAATCAGTATGTATTGATTTCTTTTGTGAAAGACTTGAGCTAGGTCTGAGCACAATGCCACAAAAATGAAATCCTTATGGACTTAGGGTGATAGATCAGTGGCTTTTAGTTATTGATAAGATGAAAGAGAAGTATAGAAATGGTTTCCTATCTCGATTGGGTGATGGTACTTATTCTAGGCTTGTTGATGTGAGTCTGGATGGTATAGCAAAAAGTAGTAATGATGCATCTTGTTGTGGTGAATATTTTGCTTTTGAGCAGCCCACAGGTTGTTGGAGCAACAAGCAAGATGTAAGGTATGATGGAGTGACTAAAATATTTAATTTCATTCCTTATCCTAATTTTGAAACTATAAAAATAGAGAGCCAGCTCTCTATATTAGATGAAAGTGACAAATTATGTAGTGATCTTCAACTAGAGAAATCATTTGTGGAGAGTTACAATGATGATTTCAAATTTGATAGTGTGGGGAGATATCCTTATGTTGAATAACCAAGTATAAAATAGGAATACTCAAACTATGAATCCTTTGTGCAAATGTTATGTAGGAATGGCTATCAGAGATGAGCCCCCGAGGAATAGGTTTGGCCCCTAGGACATGTCCTTCTAAGTTTTTCTTAAATCTACCACTTCCACCTAATAATATGCATACTTTATCCCTCATTTCAAATCCATTTATAAATTACCATATGATTTAACTAGTTCGATTAATGATACTTTTCTTAATGATCATGCATCTAATCATTCATTGATCTTAGATGGTTCATCTAGTCATATACACCTTACAGGTACAAGTATTGGGAGTGAGGAGATTATGTCGCAACAGAATGCAAAGAGATACTTGAGTACGTAAGAGGTATGTTATGTTGATTTAAAAGAAATAGACACCATTGTTTAAAAAAAATTATTTGTTGTTGTACCTTTACTCCTAACTAAATGGCATCATTGATTGTTGCATTAAGTAGTGTATTATGTTATTATTGTTTAAAGAAAAAATATATTTACAAATTTATTAAAAAAATTGCAGATTAGTTAGGTTGTTTTGTGTCCTTTAAGTGTGTAAAATGTGGGCATTACATTATGACACTATTGATTGTTGCAGTAGTATGGAAAAAGAAGAAGATGTGCATACAAGAGATTCATTAGATGAATTAGTTCATTATGTTGGGCATGCATATGATGGTGATGTAAGTGATGAACAAGAAATTGCTTCCTTGTTTGATTTCTTACCTCCTTCTATCCCTTGTTTTTGTTTTGAAGTTGACATTGAATCTTTGCATGATGATAGCATAGATGTAGCTATACATGAAGATGAAAATGTAAATATAAATGTTAGTATAGCTTATCAAGTTTTTTATGATGAGTTTGCACTTGAGGAGTGTGATTGTTTCAATCACATGGATGCCTATGAAAACTTGTTTTCAGGGGGTGCAGCTCATAGGCTTCCTCATGAGCGGTGGACTTTAGACCGGTCATGGTAGGGTAATGTTACTGAAATGAGTTCTACAGATGTGTGCCATAGGTCTAATTTTTGTGACACATATGTCTAGGTAGGTTTCCAAGAGATTGAGATAGAGAGACAATCTGAGGAGTGCAACTCTTCATTCAAAATGTCTCATGATTTTAATGGATTTTTTGATGAGGTTTGCATTAAAATTGATGACTCCAAGCATGCATCTTGCATTAATGATGAGCAGCAACAAGTTCTCCAAGTTGATGATTTTCTAGCTGCTCATGTTTCTCATGTGCTTGAGTGTCAAAGTTTTCAATTTGACTTGTTAGAGGATTATTTTTCCTTTGTAAATCAACATGATGAGGAGGAATTTTTTCTTTTCCATGTGAATTGGAGGAAATTTCTATTTTCCTTGATTCATGTGAGGTGATCAACAGGTATGAGGGTACCATGATTACATATGGTGCACTAATCAAAGCTCTTAGTTTTTTCCACCTAGTACAAAATCAAAAAATATAGTGTGTGACATTGAGGTGGCCTACATTATGTGGTTACCATGTAACAAAAAAGTCAAACATGGAGCAATTTTTCACTTGTTCAAAGGTAATTAAATATTTGTTCTTGTAGGAATGACGCTACTTTTATTGATATGGTGTGACAAAAAAAATTGGTTAAGGGAGATCAACTCCTTTGGCAGGCTAGTGTTTGATAGAGGCAAGCATTAGAATCCCTTTTTCATTTGATGGCTTGGGGCCATCAAATAAGGTTTGAAGGTTTGGAAGTCTCTATATCCCAATGGATATGGCACCATGGTATGCTTCCTCAAAGATCTGGAATCTTGTCATCCTTCACTAAAGCATGCATCCCCAACTAGAGCCACTAGTGGAGCTTTTAAAACCCATGACTATTTTGATGTTCTAAGGTTTTAGAGGTTTTGAAATTCATCAATTATATTGAATTTAGGGTTCTCAATCTACAAGTTTTGGATTTATAAAACCCTCGTGTTAAAACCCTAAACCCTTGGGTATGAGCATGCACTTTTGTTATATTTTGGAGTTGACATCATATAGCTAGTTTTGAGTCATTTAAGTTATAACCTATGTCTAGGTTATCATGTGTATATTGGCCCCTTGCTCTCTTTTTTACCGCTCAAGCCCACATGCCAACTTATCTTGTATTTTTCCAAGTCTTTGTCTAGGATTTTATAAAATTTGGCTAAGTCAAAACTTTTTTAGTCTTTTGGTTGATTCTTAGAACTTTTTCGGTCATCAACCTGGTTTTAAAAACTTCTCCTTTTTCCAATCAAGACTATCCTTTACCTTTGGCTTTGTTAAAGCATCACTCATTCAATTACCTAAGCAAGGTCCCCATATTAAAACAACATATTAAACATGTGCTAAATTATTTCACTTAAGTTTTTTTATTGCCTACTCAGCTTACACCTTGTGGCTACACCACATTACATCGCATCCCTTATTCACATTGCATTTAATCTAACATATATCAATTCCCTTTGCACAATGTGTGATGACTTCAATGCTCTTGGGCTGATTGATAGGTTTTGGCATTACATTGCATCGCACCATCCCTTTGTATCATGTTTTCATTCCTAACAACATGAACAAAAATGTGATGTGCGATATTCATGATCAATGGTTGCAGTGAAGGGAAAGAGATATGGCATTCATCACAAGAGTTCTTCACATCGTATTTGTGAATCAAGAATACTAAGGCCTATCTACAATGTGTGATGAGTGGAGAGGGTAAAAGGATCCCAAGAGGAATATTCCTCGCTGGGTGTCAATATTGTGGCTCATCACAAAGGTTCTGCACATTGCGGGTTTGAGTTGATAGTATATGGAGCAATGTGTGATGTGTGATATGAGAGGGATAAAGTGTATGCTTGAAGAATATTTTGTGGTACAGGTGTCCACTTCTCATTTTATCGCTAATGCTTAGTGCATTGAATTTTTAAATCACAAGGCACAAGGGTATAATTTGATATGCGATAAGTCTTTTAGATTGCAACACATGGCATCATCTAGGTTCATCATAAGGTCCCTTTGCATCACAATTTCACTTTACTAGGCCTAGGGCCTATTTGTGATGTTTGATGGGGTGAAAATATGGGGGTGATGTGTCACTTCCTAGTCTCATCGCAAGAGTTCTTCACATCCCAGTTTTTGTTTACACCAACAGGGTCCTATTTGTGATATGCAAAGAAAAGGCATGGTGGGCTCGAATTTAAAGACTATGATGGAATTATTTGAAAATGCATGTCTAAGGGGATAGATGGCAGTTTTGGTTGCATCACATAGGTAATTCACATCATTTTTGTAAATTATTCCACGCTAGAAAAAGTTGCAATAAGCAATATGATGCAATGGTGATCTATGGCTCAGGTTTAAAGGGGATTAGATTAACGACCATGTTTTAAACTTCACATTGGGCTCGATCCTAGTCATCCATCCATAGTCAAATGGGAAAAATTTAAATTGTAATAGCTAAGCATGTCATGTTTCATGGGTAAACTAGAATTGATAGCGCAACTACATTTCTAGCGACCAGGTTGATTTCTTGTGCTTCTCTGATAATGTATTAATGGACAAGATGATGCAATTGCTCCTTCGTGTGTTGCAGGTGCCAAATTCTCTTGTCAAGGTATGCTCACCTAGATTTTGGTATGGATTTCCCATGAGTTGTAGGTCTGTATTGATGAAGATCATGATGAATATTTGCTAGTGGTGTCAAATTCGTTATGGCTAGAGTTATTGCTCAGGTTTTTGGGGGAAATTCAAATATGTTTTGAAATTAAAATGGGTTTCATCCTTGTTGTAAATTCTAATTGAGTAGGGTTATGGTTATAAATCAATTTTGATTTATGTCTTCACTGTAAAGGTAAAAATTTTGGTTATTGTATGGGTTTGGATTTATGCTCTCTTACCTAAGGGCTTTGGATTTTAGTCCTCCCTTCCACAATTTTGATTTTTAGTTTTAGTAAGTCTTTGTATTGAGTCAATTTGAATAGATAAGTCTTTTGAAACTCAGAGAAGGAATGTTGTAATTTTTTCTCTATAATAACAATAGATGATTGGAATACATATTGTATTATCCGAAGTTTGAGTATCAATATATTATACTCTCTATCATTGTGCTTATTTTCTTTTGAATCAATATGATCAAGGGTTATGTTTGATTCTCATATCACATTTGTTGTTATGAATGTTTGAATTGTTAGTTTCTATTCAAGGAGTATATGAAACCTGATTTCAATCCATTCATTAAATATTGTGTTGTTATGATGTGGATCTATGAATAGTGTGACAACTTTTATCTTTTGTTGGTTTCTCACTGTAAGGAAGTGAGGTTGTAAGAAGCAAAAGTTGGTCTATTGTAGGAGTTTATTTCATTCCTAGACTTTGTAATGGATTAGGCACTAGTCAAGGAGACTTGCAATGCTTGAAGCTAGGGTAGAATCAATCATAAATTCAAATTAAACCATTTAATTTTCTACATTTTTACTATTTTATGTCCATTACCACACTAAAAATAACCACAAAAAGTATAGAGGGTCTCAAGTATGATTTATCCCATCGAGTTACCTTCTACCATATGAGTGAAGAATTTGTTATCAAAGGCATCATTGCATGTTATTATTGTTGTATGATGTTAATTGGGAACCCACCTTGGTTTTGTAGATCCTAAAGTGCAAAGGAGAACTTGTAGATCTGTCTCCTATTTTTTGTCCATTGACTTGGGGTTTTTGAGCATAAGAAGTAGCTAATCTTTAGGAAAATCTAGAAAATTAGTTGGAAACACCAACAGTCCCAAAAGAAAATCCCTCAACCATCTTGGTTGGGGGAGTCTCATATTGAAATTGATTATGAGGAATTCACTCCCCCTTGCTACGAAGAAGAGAAAGAAAGATGAGGGGGCCAATGAAGGTGGTGAGGAGATGCCTAAATCTATGGGGAAAGAAAGATCCCTGTGAAAGAGAGTGGCAAGGGTTTTGAGGTGGATTTTTCTGATAAGGAAGCCTACGTGGATGGTGAGGAAGTGCCTCTATCTTTAATGAAGAGACAGATCTTGGTGAAAGTTAGTGGCAAGGTTAAGATCTGAACTTCTAACAAGAATAAGTTTACTCCTAAGTTGAACTTTGGTGAAGGTAAGTTAGATGGTATGAACGAGTCGGTTGTTGTTGAAAAGGAAGGTTTCAAACCCATTAATCTAATGGATATGCAAGGGAAGGATACTTGTACCAACAAAGGTAAAGAGCCTATGGAGGATCAAGTGGATAGGCAAGGAAACCCCATGCTTGAATTTTTTGAATATTTGAACATCTTCAATTGCAACAAAGAGGAAATTCAAGATATCTTGGGCTTAGCTAGACTAGGTGTTGTTAATTACTTTAAAAAATTTAAATGGTTTTTTATGGAATTCAATCAACTTAGCATAAAAATCCATACTCTACAAAATATAAATGAGAAGAATTCAACTAAGAAGGGGGCCACTAGTTAGGAGGAGGAGATTTTTGGGATTCTTCATACTATATCCAAGGATGTGACTACTCTCAAAGATGAGCATGAAAAGCAGATCTCTATTTTGGAGGAAAAAATGGTTAAGGTCTATGATGATCTTGGTAAGCTAGTCAAGATCAATGAGGACTCCCTCCAAAATAATGTTGTGGGCCTTACCATTCTCAATGAAAAAACATGAAAATTTTGGAATAATAAGGAGGGGAATGATAGGTTCAAGGACGCTACTATTGGTGATGATGGTGTGAGCAAGGAAAAAAAGGTTGTTGTGGTTGTTGCTGCAACAAGTATTCGAACATGCATTCATGTGAAGAAGCCTTCTAAGGTTCCAAAAAATGATATTGTTGACATTGTTGAGCTTCATGGTAGGATTATTAGTAAGGATTTAGAGGCAGTGAAGATTATGAAGAACCTAAAATAGGCTACTACTTTTTGACATCTATTTTTTTGCTTTTTTTACTATTTTTTGGCTGCTTGATGTTTCCTTCTTTATCTTTCAACAACTTTTTTTCCCTAGTAAAGGGTTTCAGGTCCCTTCAAAACCTTATTTTACCCATAATAAAAAACATTATAATTGAAATGATCGTAACTTGATAAGGAAAAATATCTCACCAAATTCTATTCCCTCAAATCCAAAATAAACCTTTTCTACCATTGGTGTTTTGTATCACTCAATTGATCCATATTTACTAAAATCCTTCTTGAATTCCTACTTTTAGTAAATAGGATTTTCTATCCTTAGGAAAATCAATGAAATTTCAAGTCTTCCACTTATTCCATTAAATATCCTTATCCATGAAACTCTTCCAAGAATTTTTATCTTTAGAAGTAAGATCCTTTATCTTCTATCTATCATAACCATTATCTTTTCATTTGTCTTGTGTTTTCCTTTTGGGGATGATGCAAAGAATTAATACATTTGGGTATCCTCCATGTTGACCCAAAATGATTGTTTTTATTCTCTCTCTATATGTCATTCCTCCTTTATGTTCATCTTTCTATGAGTATTTGGGGAATGATGACGGTTCCAAGCTCTATTATATCTCTATAGCAAAGACATATGTTGACCCCAAATCTATAGGTCCCTTATGTGTTATCTTAGGATTGCATATGGGGGGTAACCTCCTTTCCATGGTGTAGCTCTATTCAAAAACATGTTTGGCATAGGGCTTTCCAAATAAGCTCTCATGTATTGGCATTTATAATTCTCTACTTTAAAGTAATTGCTCACATCATGGTTTTTAGCAATTTCTTTAAAGTGGGAGCAATTATGCTTCCCACTCATTGCTTGCTTAATAAAATCACCTTTATTCAAAGTGTGGTATTCTTACTTCATGTGATGTGTCTTCTTGATGGTGACATTGGGATTGATTTCCTTCAAGAGTGAGACCATTCTTAGCTTATGACATTCATATTAGTGGCTATACTATGGCTTGTATTCCCTAAGGTGCAAATATTTTATCCCTCAACTAGTCCTCTCTTGATGGCGATATCAAGTGTGGTGTTCCCTAAATTGAGACCTTTCATGAACTAAGAAAAACCTCTTTGACTATCATAAACTAAATCTTGGCCACCAAGCATAATACAACTTGCTTGCTAGTGGTGCTTTTATTTCATGAGTGTCACTCATAATGTAGCTTGCTAGCCTTGTGAAACCTATGACCATTCAGTGTGGCACTTTATGAAAGTTATCAAGGAGTATAAATTTTGGTGTGGTTGACGTATGGGATCTTGTAGACCTAGCATGACTTTCCCATCTACCACCTTTTTATTGGTACACACCTAGTGTATATCGAACTGCACTAGACATTTATGTGTTTCTCTTAATGCCTTGAGGCTCACCTAGTGTATATCTAATTGCACTAGCCTTTGTGAGTGTATTTATGGACAAACAACCTAGGCTTGATCCATATCTTTTGGACAAATAGTTGAAGCTTAATATACCCCTTTTTACCTATTTGCATTAATTTTGACATTGTATGATATTGTATCTCGTGTCCCTGCTACATACATTTGTCTCTTTGTTCCTTTTTTGGTTTTCCATGGGATCTTTGATCCTAGGGGCTTGATCATCCTCCTTGATATTTGTCATCTTATCATTCCAACAATTGTACAATTAGACCTCTCTTGACTTATTAGTCTACTTTAGTGTGCGTTTGAGCATCGACTCATACTCTCACTAAAGTGGGGGCTAAATGTAGTGTAAAAAAATGTACATCTTTACATTTTCACACTATGTTTGTACCCCCTTAATTAATTGGACTTAATTAAGCTTATAGTTGACCAAATTATACATTCCAAAGCCTTATTATTCTTTTTTTCCGAAAGGGAAACCTATACTAAACAATTTCTAACATTAATTTAAACACCTTGGAAATTGTGTGTCCTATGTTTAGGTCCTAGGATCCATTTGCCCAAGGGCGAATGGGTCCCATTTAAGTGCTAGGACCCAATTTTTAATATTTTTTTGGTGGAATTTTAATGATTCATATTCAAGTTTCAAATTTCAGCTTGTGGAATCTAATTTTTGGGAAATTAGATAAACACCTATAAATATAGTTATTTTATCAACTGAAGCTTAACATGCATAATTCAAATTTCACAAGAGAAAATATTATTGTCAAGAGCATTGAAGAGTAGATTTATCAGTCATCTAAAACAACAATCAAGATCATATCATCATGTCAAAGTTCATGTGTGGTCATGTCATGTTTTGGATCTAACATTATGATGTGGGTTTCAATCATTCAAGCATAAAATCAATCAATCATTCAATCCAATTCATGCAAGATCAAGCTCCTCGGAGTGATGTGTTAGACTTCAGTCCTCTAAAGTTAGCCATTAAGGGTTTGGTGAGTTGTGACATAACATTGTTCATTCATCAATTCCTTCCATTTATCATGATTTTATCATCAAGTTTTAATTACCAAATTGGGGTTTCACTAAGGAAAACCCCTATTCACCCAAAAAAAACATTTTTCTTCTCTCTTTGCATGTGTAGATATATAGGTGAAGAAGGACTACAAAATTAGTCAAAAGAGAAAATTTTAAAAGTTGTTAAAGTTATCAACATTGTGTTAAGCTATGGAAACTCACCTACAAAAAAAAATCGGCTTTCCAATAGTCAAACCTGGAGAAAATTAGAATCTTAGATCTAGGATCTAAGGACTACAAAATCAGATTTTAGACCCTTGAACAAAGACCCATTCACCCTAGGGTGAATTTTTCCTTCAATAGAGTTCAAAACACACTTTTGGTGCCAAGTGCATACCATCCTACCCTTCTCATATCTACTTGTAAGTTGTTGTTTCCATTTGTAGTATCATAGTATTCTTCATTTAAAGTGTTAGGTCATACAATTGAGTTTGTTAATGCATTTAAATTTATCTCCCAAAATAGCCAATCAGTCATTTTTGTCATAAGAAAACAACATACCTTGGACTAATAGGGTTTACTCACCTCAAAGTTGAAAGTCAATCCTATCCTTAGGAGATCTATTTTTCTAATCAAATTAGGAAAAGTGGAAGTGTGTTAGATTACTCCATAACATATCAAACCTACTACGCATCCAACACATTCCATATTTTTCTTTGTTTCACAAGGGTACAACCCTCACAATGACCCTAAGAGAATTTAACTCTAAAAAAGATTATGATCACATCCTATTGTGTAAGTTGCTCAAGGTAGTGAAAGTTAAGGTGGCCAAACTGCTCAGGCCATAATTTTGTAACTCCATTTGAATGAGAAAGAAATTTTGTAGGAGAAACATCAGGTGCAAAGTGTCAGAATGTGTATAATCTAGCTTAGTGATCTATCCTTCGCAATGCTAATAGATTATAGCTATGAAACTCTCCAATAACAACCAATTCTAAATAAAAATTAACTATTATGCCCTTCCCTATGTAGGTAATCTGATACATTGATAAGAGGTTAACTGAAAGTGAAGGTACACTTAGAATGTTTGTGAATGTTCCACTTTCAAATTCAATAAACCCTCTCCTTGCAATAGCTATTGAAGTTCCATCATCTAAAGTGATATAATCCATACTATGAGGCTCTAAGGAAGAGAAATCAACTTGTAAAGAACCCATGTGATGTGAGGAACCAGAGTCAATGAAAGTGATGTTGATGACGCAGTGGAAAATAGATTTATCTTTTCTATTTTTCTTTCCCTTACTAGATTCCTGAGTTGATGAAGGCTATTTGATAGATTTGAAAACTCCTATAATATTCTTCTTAAGAGGATGTGAGTAGTGGTCAATTTTCTTCATGCATTTGTTCTCATCAAACCAAGTTTCTTGCAATATGAACATTTAATTGTTTCTTTCTTAAGTTTCTATTAACTAGAAGAAGTTTTAATGTGAATTTTGGAGGATTTTATTTTTTCTTTCTTGTTATCTGTATAGGAGTGAATTTTCACCCCATGTGTAAATTCCCCTTTTTTCCCTCTCCACTTTAGAAAACCAAGTTTGGAGGCTTAATTCCACCTAAGCTCGCTACTTGCATCCCACCTAGCGCTTGTTTTGAGTGTCGGTGGAGGTGTTTCTATCAAGGACACCCGCGTGGCGTGCAAACATTTGTGCGGCATGCTTACCTCCTAGCAGATTCCTACAACTGAACCTACAAAGGCATTACACTTCTCATTAAGAGTCAATTTGTAACACCCCCTTTAGCCGACCAACCCAAATATGGTCATTTCTTCCATTCCTTCCTCAAATTCATTCCTTCAACATGCTTTCTAGCTTCTTCAAAACTTCAAGCACTCATTCTATCACTTCACAAGCTTACTTTCACTCACTCCAAGCATACAAGCTCTCCATTGCAGCAAACACAACACTCCATCACTTTGGTAGAACAAGTTGGGAATGAAACACCATTGCAACAAAGGCTCGAGTACTCTCATTTTCTCCCCAAGCATTCTTGATTGCTCTTGGTGGAGGTGGTAAGCTTCCCTTTCTTTCCTTGTATCACTTGGTTGAGTTAGCACTTTACTGTTTTGTAGTGCTTTTGAGCTCTTTACTACATTACTTTCTTTATCTCATTTCCTTGGCTGTCTGTGGAGGTGGAAACACCTAAATGGGGGTTTGACTGAGGTAGGCCCCTATACAGCCACCCAACATTTTCCTCTCCTTTGTGTGTGTAGGTGAACGTGCTTTCAAGGAGCTAGTTGGTGAACGAGTTTCTTTATGAGATCCTTCTTGCCACCTTTACTCTTGCATTTTTTCTTTATCACATTAGGGAGTACTTAGTTTATTTAGTTACGTTATTTTCACCCTTTAGTGGTAGTTAGCTGGGCCATTAGTCATTTTCTTAGGTTTGACCTTGCCTCTGTTGTTGTCTAGCCATACGGATGCCAACGCACTTTAGAGACACCAGTGCATTGCGTTGTCGTCCAACGACCGTGCTTTCCTCCTCAGATAGAGAGCTTCCTGAAGCATAGTGTTGAACTTGAAGATCAACTTTCCTAGCTCCATTTTGTATTTTGGGTCTATAGAGTGGTTGAAGGACCTCATAGTCCTCACCATTCTCATCCTGCATATCCCAACACCCTGTTTAGCTGAGGTAAGTTAGGGAAGCCATCCACATCTTGGCCCTCTGTGACCTGGGGCCTTGCATGTGGTGGTCCCCCTACCTTACATTTTGGTGAACCCAACATGAACCAACATTCGTTCATCCATCAATGTTGAGGCTTCCCTCGAGTACTTCATGACCATTGTGTTCTTGAGTGTTGTGAAGGTTTATGAGCATCACAACCCAATCCACAACTTTTGGGTCTATCATTAGGAGAAGTGTACAACACCTTTTGATGGAAAGGATGAAGGTCTATATTGGGTTATCTATAGGCCTTTTCTCTGGTCCTGTCGTTGGTCTAGTTGTGCAAGAGTAGTTGTCGAGGAATGAGGTGGGATTCGTTGACGAGACCGATCATGTTCCCACTCCCCCTACGTCTCCTACACCATCATTGGTAGAAAAGCATGAGGTTGTTCAGATCCCTACAAAATATGTGTTTTCCCTTGCTAGAGGACTGTGTGACTTAGAAAACCACTTGGAAAGGAATCTGAAGATGGACAAGGTTGCTCGGGTTGTTAGTGACTTGAAACATATGATGGGTAAAGATCAAATAGGCATAGAGCTTCTAACTAGCCTCCTTGGTCTTGTTGAAGCCTGTGCTCCTTCAAGCAACCCTAGTTTTGCACAAGGAGTCACTTTTGAAGAACATGAAGGATAGTTAGGAGTATCAATGCCTCCCACTTTCGTTTATATGGCCGATGCGGTCCCTTCTATCAGTATCCCTTTTGTTTCCAAACAACCTGAAACTATCAGAGTGAATAAGGTCCCCTTGGGCTTTAGCTTCACCCCTCCTGTCACCTCTAGTGGTGGAGGATTTGGCGGGCTGAGTGGTGGGGTCTTTGGTAGTGGAGGTGGATTCGGCAGTGGAGGTAGTGCTGGTGGAGGCAGCTCTAATGGAGGTCATGGTGGTAGTTCCAGTGGAGACCCTACTAGTGGTAGTGGCTCTGGCGAAAGTCACACTGGTGGAGGTTTTGGAGGTGGCCTTGGCGGCAGTTCTGGGGGAGGTTCCTCTGGCCCTCTATCTTCTAACAATATTATTTTGAATACTCTTCTTCAGAATATGGGTAAGATGCAGAGCTAGTTAGCGAGTCTTTCCCAAGCCTCTGCCTAGCCTATCTTTTAGCCCTTTTCTGACATAGTCCATTATCGATCGCAATCTTGAACACTCCTTTCCCCCAGGGAATGGAGATACCTAAATTCTAAAAGTATGGTGGTAAAGGGGATCCACAAACACATGTGTTTGCCTTTAACACCTTGTGCACAGACTTTTTCCATCATGATGCCTTGATGGCCAAACTGTTTCCTCGATCTCTCAAGGACACAATTCTTGAATGGTATTGTTCCTTGCCTGACAACTCCATTTTCTTGTTTGACCAACTTTTTAATCAATTTCTTAGATAATTTCAGGCAAACATTGGGTCGAAGATGACCTTTTCATATCTCGTTCGATGTAAACAAGGAGATAACGAAAAAATTACTGATTGCATACCACGCTACCAAGCACTCCTCTCACAAATCTTGTATCAGCTGCCCGATTCTGACGTGCAGAAGGTATTCATAGGGAACTTACAAAGGCCTTGGCAAGAGAATTTCACCCTTATGAAATACCCTTCTTTTGTGCACTTGTGTGCAGCCTTATGAGAGTACCAGTAGATGGTTGTTTAGCTCAGGGGTTCCTCCTCGTGCTCCTGTTCTAAGGGTAAATCCATTATGAATGTAGTAGTCACTACTGATGACAATGGCCTCAAACATAAACAAAAGTGTAAGGCCATTATGAATCATTGATAGGAGAGACAACCCACTACCTTCCCACTCTAATTTCATGCACTCTAAGCTCTTATAGAGTAAATATCATAACTTTACAAAAAAATTGGATTTTTGTATGTGATTTAAGAGTTTAAAGCTATTGTTTCATATTTTCAGTAGTTATGACGGTTGCTTGATGATTCTTTACATTCACAAAGGTTTAAAAGTGGTCATTTGGAGGTGTTTCCCAATACCTATGCATAGATGCCCCAATACCCATACACCACAATCATCAAAAAAGATGCACAACTCGTATAATACATATCCCTCTAGTGATGGTGTTGACCAGTACCTACACGCAATGCGTTGTGACCACCAAAACATTTACACAACTCTTCCAATTAAAAAAAATGGTCAACTACACATGCACAAATGGAAACCTATTGATTGAATGTAAAATTTTACCAGACTTTTAACTTTCATATATTGATGAGTGGCTATTAAAATATAATTTGTTTCAGTACTGATAATGATTATGGTGGCATATATGTCATGTCACAGCTTAATGAGGTAAGAATCTCTGAGTGAAGATTGGATGAAGTGATAGTAAAGTGTGAATGAAAGCTCTTTCAAAGGTATCTAAGAATTTAATGGTAGGGTATGAGCATATGTTCATACTGCATCACCACGTGCAAAATACAGTCATGTCTTTTCTAAGATTTATTGTGTATGTGAAGTAGTAGTGGGAATGATTATCTATATTGTGATTGGATACTTGTAATGAAACTAGTGAATATCATTATATGTTGTAATTGTTAGCATCTTCTTATTATTTATCTTATCTATATCAAACTAGTGGAGTACCACATATGTTGGAAATCATGAATATATTAAGTTGGAAATTGATCTTTTTAGGTGTTGTGTAGTGTATTCAACAAGTTTTTAAGTTGTATTTAATTTTATGAATAGATTAAAGGTAATTTTATTAAGAGAGTTATCTGTATTTTTTTCAAAGTGATAAATAAATTTAATTTGTTGGAATAAAGTTATTATATATTATTTCAATTATATTTTAAAATTTATTTGTTTTAATCAGATTTATTTATTTATTTATATTAATATTGTTAAATATAAATATTAAGTTTATTTTTGTTATGTAATTAATAATGAATGTTATAAATAAATATAATTACAAAATGGTCAACATTATTTTTTACAATTTTATTACATGAGTTTAGAGAAGTATGTGAATATTATTAAATATAAATCTATTCACACGTCATTTTTTAGGTGTATATGAAATCAATTATCTGAATTTTCCAAGTGCTTAATAATTTTTAAAATGACAGTGAATTCATCAAATAAGCATTTAGAATAATAATTGTGTACTAGATAAGATTAACAACCAATAATTAAATGATAAATACTTTGTCTACACACTCTTTTGATTAGGTGTTAGGGTGCAAGATGACCCCAAACACATAAATAAGAAATCCCTATCCATCCAACCCAAGTGGACTCTAGTGGCCCACTGACGATGTGATTACTAACACCACAACCTAATATACCAAGTGGACACAAAACCAATAATACATAATCCCACCATGTTTTCCATCTTACAAGTTTGGTCCACATACATTTTCTAGCTAGCAATAGGAAATTGATGCCACCCTATGCTTCAACCAACTTACTATTGCTTGGTGCACATAACATTTAAGGCCACAATGGAAAAATTACATTACAAATGAAAATTAGTGCATCCCATTGATGAGCCAAGTCTTTGGCACATTTTGATCATACTTTTATAAATACTTTGTTGTTTTTATTATGCTAAAACAAACATTCAGTCTGTTTATGGGATAGGATATAGACCTTTTTATGACTTAAATATGATGAGTATATTGTGATAAGAAGTCCCATGATTATTACCTTTAATGTTTTATTAGTCTGATAAATACTTTATGGCTTTTTGTGATCATAAACCTTCCTGCAGCCTCCACTACCAAAACTTCCTGCAGCCATATCTGAAACAATGTTTGCCTTAGTTTAATACTTAATGAATGAATGAATAAAGTAATGGATTGTCTTAAAGGATGAACGTGTTGAGCTAACCTTCTTCCTCAGGAAAAGATGGCGAGATATTTTGCAGGTACCACGATTGAAGGAAGGGAATTCAATTTCCACTTGAAGAATTGAAGACCAAATCCATAAAGACTGGTTCAACAACAAAAGATGAGGAGACAGTTTCAACTCATCCGCCATGCAGGGAGAGTGTTCCAGAAATCTAGGCCAGGCGTCTTGGTGGTGCATGAATCCAGGATGATGGCGCTTTAAGACTGCTAAACCAATTTGACTTAGTTCTTCATTGTCATTCACCTCTTTACTTAAGTTGGTTAAATGTAATAAATGCCTCCCATTTTATAAGGGAAGGTTGGTTAGTAGTTAGGATCAGTTTTCAATAAATAGCCCATTCTCCTTCAGAGAAGGGGCTGGAAAAAATCGCTATTGTAACACACTTTCAGTTTTAGAAATTTAGCCAAGAGATTGTGCCATATACTTGTTTGCATTGAATCAATAAAGCTTATGAAGTTTTTCACCTAATCTGTTGTCTGCTTTTGGCACTACCTAAGGGGGCCCACTTAGGGAACTGTCCATACTTTTATTCTGCAAGTTAGAATAGCTGCATTTCCCTTCATAGAAGTTAATGTGACTGTTCCTGCAGCTGGCAGAAACACAGAGCTGTCAACTGTTCCTGCAGCCACTAGGAGCAGAATAGGTTATCTTTCGAGTTTTTCATTTCCAAGCAAAGTTAAATAGTAAAGTTGTTTCCAGTACTTAAATTCCAGTATAAGGCATTTTAGGAATCATGTATGTCTGGAAGGGTGATTAGTGCATATCTTGTGTTGTCCCATTTCAAGTTTACATCCCTGGGTTGATAATTAAATGAGGTTCTTTAGTAGGTCATGACTGCCAGTTGTGATGTTCAATCCCTGAGTAGAGGAATTCATGTTCCTAGTTATTGAGTTGATTAAAGAACACTACACCCATAATACATGATGGGCTCATCCTTTTCCTAGTTCTCTACCAACTATAATGACAGAACAAAAATCCTATACTACTTGTGGTTATTGTTGGAAATGGCATAAAATGCCAACCTTACCTATACAATAGAATGATCTAGTGTGCTAAATGCACACAAAAATCTACTAATTAGTTTCTCATACAACACATGAGATCTATTAAGTGGACAAATCCTCATAGCTATCACTTGCATGAGCTACTAGTGAAAGTTGTCCAACCTAGGTGGCTAGATTCTAAAATATACCACATGCATGTTATTGGTGAAAGCTAGATAGCCCTATGATATGAATAATCACTCTTACCAATAGTGTGTCCTCCCTAAATTATTCCATGTTGGAGCAACAATAGTCTTATAGATGATTGGGTAACATGTTTTACTAGTTTGGTGATCACCTCAGTAGGAGGACAATCTGCATTTCAAAGGTGTTGCAACCCTCTACCTATTCCCTCATATTGTCATTGGCTTATCCCTATGCATGTTGTTATAGGAGATGGCTCCTATATCTACCTTAATTTAGTCTTAATATGGTGAAAAAATTCTAACAAATTAAGAACTTAACCAACTTATTCTTGATATTTCAAAATCAGCTAGGCTAGTCAACCAAAACATAAACCACCTAGAGTTCATTCACTTCCAACCCATAATCCTT
This sequence comes from Sequoia sempervirens, assembly GCA_007258455.2. Lineage (NCBI taxonomy): Eukaryota > Viridiplantae > Streptophyta > Pinopsida > Cupressales > Cupressaceae > Sequoia > Sequoia sempervirens. The sequence continues at coordinate 21,320 of VDFB02070751.1, read as the reverse complement.
CTACATGCAAGAGTTTTATTTGTTAATTAAGAAATAATACATTAATCCATAAAGATGCATAACTATGTATGAGAATACAATAAATATTTATTGTTGCATATCTAAATCTTGTATTACATATGACTCTAAACATAGGAAAACACCAGGTAAATAATTATCAAACTCTATTTCTCAATTTTATTTCATGTTTCTAGTTTGAGGTAAATTTCAATAATCATTTATCTTTATTTAGGTTATCCTAGCCTAATTTCTATACCTTATACTAATTCATTGAGATTTTACTTTTGTCATATTATGGTGTACAAATATTTTTACAGTCACTCTTTAACCTTACCACAATTATATTAACTACATAATGGCTCTAAGAGTGACATATGTGAATAATATAATTCATGTCAAGACTAACTCATAAAGAATGTTACACCCAAAATTTTATTTTATTAATATAATATTTAGATATTCTTATGTAAAAATCTAACATACAAACAATTAATGTTATTATATTGACCCCCTTTTATTGTATCTCACATTATTACCTCAAAAATATTATTACACAACCATAATCCTAGCTCATAATATAGCTCGTGTCATGACTAACTCATAACTAATGTTAAATATTCTTATGTAAAAATCTATCATACAACCATGTAATATTATTGTATTGATTCCCTTTTATTCTGACTCACATTAATACCTAAAAAATATGATTACACAATGATAATCCTAGCTCATATTAATTAAATCTTATTCTAATTCACATTATAAGGATATCCTTAAGGCTAAATATTTAACCTAGAACTCTATGCCACCTTATTCCACATAAAATATCAAGGTAAAGATATAATAATATCACTAGCCTAAGAATTGCACATTATCTTCAACTATGCATATTTGGGAATCTAAGCACTTAAAATTTTGAAATAATTTAACCTCTCAAATTTTACCTATAATTCTATAGAGGAGAAAAGGTTTAGATAGATTGAAAAACACCCTTCTTATGTATTTTTTCTCGAAATTCATTTGTGTTGGTGTGAAAAAGGGTTTTTCCTATCCCTTTTACCCTTTGTAATGTGAAAAAACTATTGGTGGTATCAGTTGTAGGCCCCAAATCCCTATGGTTTGATAATATCCAAAGTTTCAAGGTTTTCAAACCTAGGAAGATCACCACAAACCTATCTTTAGGTTGGGAAACTAAGGACCAATGGTTGAGGTGGGTAAGACCTCCTTCACTTATGGCTCTACAAGACCAAGGGGGTTTCCCTAAGGTACCAAATGGTGATTAATAGATTGAATACTCTCTTACAACAAACTATACCTAGTGTATAATTTATCCCAATATAGGTGTCACTATATACATATGTGCTATTTTTTATGTGTAAGGATGAGAAGTTGAGAACCTTGCTTAACAAATAATGTGCCATATGAATATTTGACAATGTGTTTTGTGATAAACCCTTTGATGTTATATACATTCAGACATGGCAATAGAACACAAAAAATAAGGAAACTAAAAGATATTAAATTTGATGCATTTAGAGTGTGTTGAGGATGATGGGGAGAGACAAAAAATAATAGACTAGTGCCTTTATCTATTTGGGAAACAAAGTATTTGAATTTAAGCAAAATACGTAATAACCAAAACCTTGAGGTAATGTATTAATCAATATACCACAAAATAATATATTTTACATATGCATAAGAAAGCTAGGCTCTACATGTACATTTAGGAAAACCATAAATAGTTGCAAAATATTAAATGAGTCTATTTAGTAATCCATGTGCATAACCATACACTTCCTCTAATATTCTAAGAAGATATCTTGTAAAATCGTTACAAGAACTTTATAGTTGTCTAGATAATTTGTTGCAAGTTGTGTACCCTTGGTATCCTTGTGTTGTGTAGTGCAACGCTTGGGTTCATAACATGATTAACCACCTCATGTGGATTCATTAACTCTAGTTGTTGTATTAGGCATTAAAAGGTTGATCTTTTGGTGCAATGGAAGCCATCTGTCCAAAAATTGGTATCAGAGCTTGGGTCACAAGTTTGAACCCCTAGCTTGCACTAGAGGATTGTTGCAAGGTGTGTGCCCTTGGTCTCCTTATGATGTGTAACATAGCGCTTGGGTTCGTGACATGGCTTAACCACCTCCCATGGATTCATTAACTCTGGCGGTTGTATCGAGCATTAAAAGGTCAATCTTTTGGTGCAATGAAAACCATATGTCCAACATAACTAACTAATCAAAACACATCAAGAAATGGATACTATGCACATGGAGACAATGAAGGTCAAAGCTTCCTTTGATTGCTCAATCTATAGTATTAATAAGTGTTATTACAATTTTTTGGATGAACCTAGATCATTACAATGCAAAAATAGCTATACCAAGAGCTAAAAACTATGAACCCTCTATTTTTGTTGAGTGTTTTTCTCTATATATCTCCTCCTCTCCCAAAATTTTATCCTCTAATATCCTAAAAAATATGGTTATCAAGGTAGATATATCCATGGCAATAAATCTTTTAGAATACTAGAAGGTCATGCCTCATGGGAAGCCCTAGCAACAACCTCCACCAATGCACAACAACTGATTTTCCACTACAAATCTAATCTGATTGATAGGAAATGTAGAACATTCTTGTGACCTATTCCATGCATTTTTATTGATGATGTGTGGGTTTATCTTGAAGAAACAAGAGAAATCACCCACAAAATTCACTAAATATGCATCTTGGAGGTGTTGTGTGATAAAAAATGCCTTGCAAATAATAAATAAGGTATGGGTGTTTACAATTTTCCTTGGATCCATGCAAAAATCCAATATAAGACATTAAAGAGTGTCATTTTGAGGTGTGGGAAGTTACAGTGGTGGATGGACATTAATGGTAGTAGCTAAGAGCCAATCTTTTTATTTTTACCTCCTATTGAAATCTAACCCTCTATAGGATGTGATGTTTTGACTTGAACCTTAATGCAACATGAGATTTGGGCCTATGTGAGAAATCCTATAGCTGTTGGGTAGGAAAAATGTCCTAATATAGCTTTGGAAAAATTTTGGGCCCTTAGTGGATATATTCATATTCCATCACTATTCTTGTAAAGTCCTATAGACCTTCAAGTCCTTGCAAAATTCATATGGGATATCAGCCTCCATTAGTTCATATTCATATCAAGCACTCGGTCAGTTCATTTGGGTCATCATTATCGTTCACCTTTACCTTTTTTAGATTTTAGAAGTGCATCAAGAACAAGTAAAATATTCGCAGTCATCTGGCCATGGACTAGTTCAGTAGCTCACTCTTGCATAGTATTCTTCTTTCTCTCTTTTTTCTTTACGGGACTTCAACCTACTATTGGACATATTAGAAAATTGGTCACCAAGGGAACATGTTACACCTCATGTGTTATTATCCATTTACTATTACCTAGTTTGGTAAATTGCTTTAATAAATGTGAATGTGTTTTATTTATGAATAGTGATGGAAATATGATGAATGAATGTTTGATTCAATTTAATGTTTTACAATGATTTTGTATATAAAATATATGTGATGCATATGAATGGATTGATTCGGCTAACTACTGTTATGGTGAGCTAAGTTAAATGCAGGAATAGGTTCAAACCTCTAGAAGAGAGGGGAAGTATCACTCAGGAGAAGAACTTGGTCTGGTAATGTTTAATTTGGCCTTACTAAGCATTCACACACTTACACCCTAGTTGTTCTTAGTTAATTCAAGTCAGTTTGGGTAAAGGGTAAGTGATCTTTAGTTTTGATTGTGAATGTTTTTTATTAGATAAGCAAGGGAGGGCCCTGATCCCATGGTTACAACAACAGACAAAAAGGAAACAAAAAAAGGTGGGAAACAACACCACCAACAAACCAAAAAATAGCAACAGTATTAGCTCACAGGCCAACTTTTAACATTGTAACCATAGTCCAACCAGTACTAATCAAAAGCAACAAGTTTCATTGTGAAAGTTTATATTGATTTGCAATCTTATTTTATGAATGTTTGGAAAGAGGAATGTGGTGAAGTCTTGATGTTGATTTGAATTCCTTCCTTGTGCGTTTACTATTATATCAATGAGATATATGCATAAAATGTATATACATATATGTATGTGTCTATAGTAAACTCATACATGTGAGTGAATACATACATGAGTATACGTAGGTAGACACATGCTCATGGATGGGTTGCCCATCTACATGGGAACACCGATTAGACTCAGGTGACATATATATCTTGTGTATTTATGTCAGTCGGTGGTTATGAGTATGAGTGTTTTTATAAAGATATCGAAATAATATTATGTATATAAATAGTATATATATTAATATATATGTATAAAGTAATATGATTACATATATATTGATATATATATATATATAATTGTATATATTTAGACGTAATATGAATCATTATTTATATATGTTTGATAATTGATAATTGATGTATTTTTTAAACCTTGTTCAAAAAAAGTATGTGTGTGTGTGTATATATACATATATATACATATATATATGTATATATATAAGTATAAATACCAAGAAAGATATGTATAAACATATATTATATTATTTATAATATATAAATGAGATTCTTTTGTGATAATCTCTAAGCGCAATATATAGTGATATTCTTAAGTGAAGCGCATAAATAAATAAATAAGGCACATATGAATAAGGATCATATAATAATATGGAACAACCTATAAATCATTGTAACGAGCACATAAAGAAGTATTAGAGCAAGTCAAATAAAGTTTAGAGGCACGTATGAGTATTCAAAGTTGTGTAAATATTTCAAAGAGAAGTTAATATAGTTTAAAGCATAAAAGAATAAATCAACTTGTGCTATTAAAATGGGGCACCAATTTATGAATATGGTGCCATTTTGGAAGTGTTTGGGATGCAAAAGAAGTCTACAAAATGTAGAAAAGTTTGATAATAGCCTTGAGACTCAGTTGAAAGAGTAAACTTGGTAGCATTATGTGAAGGAATTCGATTTAGGAAACTTATTTTGAGCTTGTTGTCCCTTGTAACAAGTCAACTCAGCCATTTAAATGGTGAGGATTGTTATGTGTTGCAAACCTATAAGTTAGCTTGGTGAGTTGTTGCATGAGGTTAGAAAGGTGGAAACAATATTAACTTGTTTGTAGCCTTTGGTTACTCACAATTTAGTATAAATAGAGGTGCTCATTATACCAATTTCTACACTTGTCAATATGATTTCCTTGTGTTATTCTGCTATAGTTTATGTGCAAAGTGAGTTGAGAGTTTGTGAGTTAGAGATTTGTTTTCTTGTATTACTTCAGTTTTGTTGAGAGATTTAGTGAGAAGCTATTAGAGGAATTTTGGATTGTTCTTAGAAGAAGTTGCAATAGATCTTGAGCCAATAAGATAGGAGGGAAGATTAATCAGTTGGAGCTTTAAACAAACATTGATTTCTACTTGTTTGTTATTACATTGGAAAGATTGTTTATTATGTTGCCATGTTGGAAATATTTTCTTTTATGTGTGTTTTGATGCTTGTGTGTCTTTTGAAAGTACTTGATTGTTTCTTGTAATGGGAAACCTTTCTTTTGGGTTTATATGTATATAGTTGTTTATACTATAATGGGTTTTATATGATTATATTCTATTTATACTTTACATAGAAAGTCAGTACTATACGTAGAATGACAACACTCTAGGTGTGTAGTATAAGATAGAGTTATATAGTGATTCTTATAGCAATATCAATTAGATATAAGTTAACAGGAAGGTTATTCCAGGGGTTAGTATAATCCACGAGAAAGGGGATAGCCTTAGAATAGAATACTAATGGTCAATACAAATCGAGCAATTAAATGTGGTGAATAGATGACCTCACTCGAAGTTACTCGGTGTTGAATCTTTGGCCAAAGTAGTGTAGGTAGCCATTGCCTACACTGTCAGTTCACTATGTGATTCAATTTACATTCTACGTTGAGGTAATCATACATGAGGTAGTAGACATTATGGTAGCTCTAGATATGTAGGACACATCATTGTTCTCAGAAAAGGCTATTTGAAGGATGAGGTTACCAAACAAATCTCTTTGTCGAAGGGAGGTCCATCTCGCCAAGTTTGGTAGATGTGTAGGGGACCGCAAATAAGTCCATGGTTAGAAAAAAATCACTTGAGTGATGCTTCTCCTCATGCAATTGGCGGCCAAGAGTTGGGAGGACATTCTAAACCATTTAAATTTCTAGTTCTTGTAAGCTTGTTGAAGCAATGAATGTGTAGACATGTAAAATTGACCTAACACCTATCACACACCCTAAACATCTCAAAACATCTCAGAACATCTAGAAATCATCTTGAAACATCTTAGAACATTTCAAAATCATCCCAGAACATCTTAGAACATTCTCAGAACATCTCATAATCATCTTGAAACATCTCAGAACATCTCAAAATCATCCCAAAACATCTTGGAACATCTCAGAACATCTTGAAATAATCTTGGAACATCTTAGAACATCTCAGAATCATCCTGAAACATCTCAGAACATCTTCAAATCATCCTACAACATCTCGAAAAACATTGCACAACATCAAACAACATATAAAACCCTAATTTCCTCTATTAATTGAATAATATGATATTATTTAATTAATTCACTTTTTCATCATTCTCAACAAATCAAATAAAATTTCATTTGTTTATTAAAGTCTTGAAAACCCTATTTCTACTATTAATTAAATAAAATGATATTATTTGATTAATTCGCATTTCTATCATTTCGACCAATTAAATAAAGTACATTTATTTAATAAAGTCCTAATTTCACTTTATTCCATCTTGATTGATTAAATAACACCAAATATTTAATTATGTCGCTAAATCACCTTATTTCCCTAAGTTGATTAAATTATTAAATCAAAATAATTTAATTATGACACTTTCCCTCCAAAATTTTTATAATTGAATCAAACTATTCAAATCATTTATCAAAAATCAAATCAAACTAATACAAATTTGTTTGCAAAAGTCAAAATTGATTTGCACATTCAACTCCAAAAAGGAATTAATTAATTAAATCAATTAATTCATATTCCTCACCCACTTTCTGATTAAGCAAATTACGATTGCTAACTAATCAATATAATTTGTTGACTAATCAATCTAATTTGCTAACTAAGCCATCAATTTCCTAACTAATCCATTTATATCATGACTAATCAATCTAAACCCTAATTGATCAATCTAATCCCTAACTAGCCAATCTATTCTTCAATTATGCAAATTGTGCAATCAACTTTGCACAATCTTCTCATGTATAAATATCTCAACACCTTTTGACCGTTGATCTTGATCCAACATTGTTGAATCCTGATCGTCTATTCAAAATCTCATTTTCTATATAACAAACCTCTTTCCTCACAAAAAAAATCAGAGAATCAACGTACCTTATGCAATGAAGTGTTGTCAAGATCACCATTGATAGAGCTTCATCATTCCTTCGGTCAACCAACATCAAGCATCATTCATCAAATCATTGCACATGAACTATGGAGGCTTTGCGGTGATAAGAACAATCCAAAATTAGGTGATTACACTCCAGTATGGGATGGTAACATTGTGTTTTTTGTTTACATTCAATTCAATAATCATATATTTCTTAATGTGTGTTCAAATAGCTTAGTTTCATTTTGTATGTGTAGGATTAGATCTTAGATTAATGTGTTTGATCTTAGCTTAGATTCTCATTTCAAGCATGTTTTTCTTGTTTAAACATCTATGATTTCCCCCATCACAAATTTTGGCATGCACAGTGGGACCACAATCCTCACTACTAACATTTTTATGAGTTAAATTGAAGTTGCAGGGTTTTGGAGCACTTTTGAAAAAAGTTTCATGCACTGCCCAAAAAAATATTGCAATTTCCTATCAAGAAAACCACACATCTACTCTAAAAACTAAGCATCTAACATGAAAACTATGCTTTTGTAAAAATAATTGAGCATCTGCTCTGAAAACCTTGCATTTGATTCTAACAAGGGTAGCATCTACTCTGACAATTGAGCATATGATTCTGACAGGGGCACTTTTGCAAAAAAAAATTGAGCATTTTCTTTGACAGACCAATGCATAGAATTTGTACTTTTGCAATTGATTTTTTGCTAACATGGACCTATTTTTAAATGTCTAACAAGTACTAACGGGTTTATATGTAGGATTTGAAGGACTTTAACTTTTTTTTTTGCACAGAAGATGATCGGTCAAAGGATTCCAGATCTACAAATATCTTTTTAACCTAGGAATATTTAAATTTGGTTCTTTAAAAGCAACAACACAAACACACATTTTGTTTTGGTGTTATTAAAATTGAACCAATTTTAAGCTTTCTTAAGTTAGGAACATTTAATTTTGGTGCTTTAAAAGGAACAACACAAAAACACACTTTGTTTTGGTGTTTCTAAAATTGAACCAATTTTGAAGCTTTCTTAAGGTGGGAACTCTTATTTGGTGCTTTAAAAGAACAACACAAATGAATTTCTCATTTTGGTGCTATTAAAAATGAACCATTTCAAGTTTTTCTAAGTTAGGAGCTCTCATTTGGTGCTTAAAAAGAACAAAAAAACATTTCAATTAAGGTGCTCTAAAAATGAACTCTTTCCAAGTTTTCATAACTAGGAACTTTGATTTTGGTGCATAAAAAGAACACAAAATCATTTCCATTTTTTTGAGGCACGCTCATTTTAATTTTGTTGACCAACTTATAACCAGGACTAATTTCTTACAAACACCCATATTTGGGCTTAAAAATGAACAAATGATTCTTTTTCATCTTGCACCATTGCTATCTTAAATGACCGATATCCTGAATACTTTATATTGGTGCAATTAAAAAGAACTTTGTTATGCTTTATTCACACATTTTTGGGGATAACATCACTTGAGGTGTTTAAAAAGAATCAAAATGCTATGAAGTGTTTGCTATGCATTCAGTGTTTGGAAAGCTAAAGCATTTTGTCTTCTCCCCTTGCACCCTTTTGGTTATCTTGAGTGAGCGAAAAACATTTTTGAGCTTCGTATTTTATTTTTCACATTTTACCTTAAAGAGGGGGCTTGCTTTGAGAAACATCCTGCACTGGAGAACTCATTGCAAGCTCTCAAAGAATGTTTACTGGTGAACTATATCAAAGGTTGTGAAATCATAAGAAAGTAGCAAGTCAAGTCATGCTGACAATTACACCTAATCCCACGCCTTAAGTGGAACAAAAATGGTTAAAGAGCCTTAAGTGGCCAGTGGGTTAGTGTCATATTTCTACATTCATAGTTATGACTAAGAGCCAATTGTTTTAGAAGCTACCCTTTTAATCCAAAAACATTCTTTGAAAGTGGTGCATTAGAATTTACTTCCGAAAAGTTACTTTCCAAGTCTAACTACAGGCCAGTGCCATATAAGTCAAATTTAAAATCATCTCTTCGGAGCATGAGGCAAGCCCACCTAAAAGAATGGTTTCTATCTCCTAGGGTTGTAAATGCTTGTTTATGTTAAACTTTCCAATTACATTCAAAAATAATCTGGACATCAAATTTTGTGCTTTATTTAAAGAAAAGAACACATCCAAACAAACACTAAACACGATGGTCAAATCAAAAACCCTTTGACTTAGTGTATACTTCTGAGAGAAGCCCCAAGTATTTGCACTCCTTAGAGGATTTCCTTCAAGGTTTCTAGATATTCAGGTTGAATTAGATCAAAGTGAGCATTTGGGAACTATGGCTTGGGTGTTGTGATTTCACAACTTAACCTATAAATATTTAGGTCACACAAAGTCCATGCATTTGGATTCAATCCAATGTTGCTCTATCATTTGTCATACTCCAAAAAATAGAGGAAACAAAACACATAGAGGATACAATTGCCATTCCAGCTCACAGTCTTGAAAATTTTGCTGACACTTGGGGAAAACAAACCAAAGTTGTTTACAGGGTCATTTTTTGAACAAAAAAATTAGAAAAACTAGAGTGGTCATATAGTCTCTCATCCATTATTTTCATCCTACTTGTTAGGGAACAAAATCAAACAAACAAATAGGATCATTCATTCACTCAAACTTTTGTGATATCAACAGTTACTTGTGACTCATAGATAGTACAAGTAATATTTCCCGCAAAAAATATCCTTTAGACAAGGAAGTGAGATATCGACCCTAGTCCTTCAACATTTTTATTTCCAAAAAGTAGCAACATTCCAAAAGAACACTCAAACCTTAGTGTCTTGAGATTCATAGCAACCATCTCAAAACACCATTACACCTTATGACCATCTGGTGACCAACTACTCTAGTTCAACAACTGAACCTTGTAGCACCAATCCTTCAACCTAGTCTCACATACATTGAAGGTGAACAAAATGATATCATAAGCAATTTGAGAACCTTCATATTTGAGAAGAACAAAACACCTCACTAGTTTCTCACCACATCAATCATCTTAGACAAAGAGGGAGAGAAAAAATACCTAGTAGCTGGAAGACCCATGTTACCACTTCCCACATGGCAATAGGCATGATCCTCTTAGAAATATAAATTGAGTAACTTTATGAAAGGGTATTGAGTATCAAAACATCCCCAAAAACATGTTGATCTATTACCCAAATTACTCTTATCAAGGGTCACAACATCAATTAGGGAACAACATCAAGGGTTTCAAAATCCTCATCAAGGAATAAGTCCAGAACATCAAATCGCCCTAAATAAAATTGAGAGAGATCTTGAGGAAATTAAACAAAATTGAAATCCAACATAGCACCCATGCCATGTGCAACGTCAGAACATACATATCCACAACAAATGGATATCATTCCACAAACACCTCAATATCCACATCAACAACACTTCCAATATCTGTAGTATCAAGAAGTTCTTCAATACCAAGGTTTACCTCAAGTGCAATATCAAAATGTACCTCAATTGTAGTATCAAGAAGTTTTGCAACACCAAGGTGTACCTCAAGTGCAATATCAAAATCTACCTCAATTGCAGTATCAAGAAGTTTTGCAAAACCAAGGTGTACCTCAAATGCAATATCAAAATGTACCTCAATTGTTGTATCAAGGAGTTTTGCAAAATTAAGGGGAAAATAATCAAGAAAATCCACAGAGGAAAATTACCAAATAGGAAGGAAATTCACCCCTTTAGGAGCAACTTTAGAGGTAACCATGCACAAAGTAACTTACAATGGGAACTTATCAAAATCAATGATAGTCCATTTTATGGTGAACCAAACTTTAAACTCCCTTGGTATAACAAGTACAAACAATGTGAGTTCCAAAAAATCAAGGGTCACCTAACGAACAGATGTGCTACACTCAAAAATCTCATCCAAGATCTCATTGATCAAGGAGAAATAGCTATTGAAAATGGCATTCAAGGTCCATCTACCAATGCCAACATTGATAATATCTCAAACTCAAAAGTTGAAAATAATGATCAAGAGCTATCTATCACTAATCATACCGATGATGTCTCTACATCATCTAGTGAGCAAGAGGACATAAACCAAGTTATTCTCAAGCATGATCAAAATCAATCACCAAAGTCTAGCAATTATCCAATCCAAGATATACTGACATCATTCAATCTCATGGTAGTACATATTAATGATCAAGAGACTCTTAATCCAACGCTTGTACCCAATGCAAAAAATATAAGCCAAGAGTTATCACCCATATGCCTACATTTTGAGAAAATCCAAGGATCCTTTACAAGCAATCCCTTCTTTGAAATTGATCCATGTAAAGAATGTGATCCAAAGCATATCAAAGATAATACCACACAAATTAAAGATCAAGAATCCTTATCATCAAAATATTACAATGACATGGTACATATCTTCCAAGACATCCAAGGTTTTCCAAAAGAAGAAAAAATCCATACACCAAGCACACATACATCTACCCATAGATGCTTACCCCTAATGGACATGTAGATGATCTTCATCCAAGACAAGAGTCTCACTCTTGATATCATAAACAAGGAACAAGATTCACCTACTCTTAACATCTTTACACATGATCAAAGCACAGCAGAATCTATAGACATATCATAAATTGATCAAGAAGAAGCATCAAAATCATAAACATCCTCCAAGAATGTTAAAGACATTGAGCATGAAAATACAGAGCACAGTATCTTGAAATCAGAAAAGATAATGGACAATCCTGAGTAGCTTAGTAGTGGGTATACACCAGTCAAAGATGCACCAATATATTTTGAAGGTCCGTCAAAATACAATATTTCACAAGATCAAGTTAAAAATATCAATTAGGAAGTTATCCCACATATGGAGGATTATCTCAATGAAGAAGCTATCACATTTGAAGATCCACAATAGAGTAGAGAATGATTAGGACCTTGTTTTCAAGGTAAATCATGTCCTATTGCAAATAAAGTTTTCTGAAAAATGTGTAACATCAAGGCAGAGGATCAAGCCTACATGAACAGGGTATCCTAGAACCAGTATAGATTATTGGCAATCCTAAGCATCAAGGTCTTGGTTATTCAGTAATTAAGGGATCTCAACATATTAGGGATACATCTAGAATACTGGGGGCAATTTTATCTAATGCAAGCATCAACATAAAGAGCATGAAGAGTCCTTATGATTAAATTGCTACCAATGCTACAAATAGCCATGTCACAAATCGTCATCCACGTATTTTTCCACCCTCTCATTGGGACCAACAAGAAGAGAAAAATCTATATCCAAGAACAAAACAAGTCATCGAAGCAAAGGAATCAACAAAAAAAAAATGGAAAAGAAAGATTCAAATGGATACAAAAGCAAAAGAAAGAAAATAATCCCTATCAAACTCCATCAGTCAAAGAAACTATGGGGAAAAATCAAAAAAGGAAGTTCATCCATCAAAAAAGTCTAGCAATACAAAAGAAAGCTTTAAGAATGACCTACAAGGTATATCAAGATGTTGGTCCCAATCGAATCTCTATATCCACTCATCATTGCTCATCATCCCAAGTTTGGAGAGTCAAAGGTTCCAAACTATCAACCAATCCATCTAAATATCATATCCCTCAACGCATTTCACCATCCAAGATATCCAAATCTTGCATTGACCATGGTAGCAACTCTTTATCATAAGGATTATAAGGGCACTCTATCACGATGTGCATATCAAGGTAAAGCTAACTCTAGTATTGACAAGGAAGATAAGAATTATCAAGGGTTACATTCAAGCACTTGTATCCTAGAAAAACATCTCCTCCAAGCAAGATATCATTGGCACGTCATGACAACAACAACAACCATATCAACACCAACAGCATCTAGATTAGCACCACCAGGTGGTTCAACATGAGAAAAAAAATGTCACCATGATGAAAGCCTGGTAAACAAGCATTTTGTGTGGCATCAAAAATTAATTAAAAAAATCAAGAAAACAGTCAAGAGAAAAATTTTCCTCCAGTGAAAACCACTATGGTGACGCTTTGGAAAAGTACCATGATGAAAACCTGGAAAACGTGCATCATGTATAGAATCAAGCATCTACGTGCACCATTTCAGGTGGAAAGCATCTCAACCTATCCATAATGAATTCAATCCATTTTTATCCAAATCCAATTTATCTTGATATTGACAAATGTTTGGTGTACACTTTACACTTTCTTATGGAAAAAATCTTAACATGGGTCACTATCATTGATCCTATCCTATCCAGCATTATCTGAGTCATGAGGCATTTGTCCAAAAAGGGCATACTCTATCCAAACATGCTATCTTATCACAAGATAATCAATCATTTCTAGACATTGGGGGAAAGTACTTACATCTTGCTTTAGAATAAATCTTGATTTGTCTTCTAACTCACGTTGTGATCTAGGCATGGTCTAAACAAAAAAGGTTTGCCATAGGGTAACCTTCAAAATATTTCATTCCAATAACAAAGTGTACCACCAATTCACTATCAAGGTAACCTTCAAAGATACCAACAACATGGATTATTCCTTCACTTGAAAAATTCTAAGATATCAACAGTTGCTTGAACCCCACAGCTAGTTCAAGTAAGCTTTTCTAGAACATATCCTCTAGAAAAGAAAAGTGAAATATCAATCCAAGTTTTCAATATCTTACACCCTAGGCAAGAGGGTAAAAATCTAAAAAAATACAAAAAAGATAAAATACAAAAAAGCAAGAAAAACAGTAAAAAGAAATAAAATGTTCTTTGAGTGAAAACCACTTTGTGGCACTCCTAGAACAGGTACCGTAGTGAAAACTTGGTAAATAGGTGTTTGAATAAAACTTTCATCAATATCTATCAGTACTAGCCATGACATCCACCCATCCATTTCATAATAAAATAGTCTATCCAACCATGGCTTGTCACTGATTAAGGAAAGTAGTCTTGTATACAACTGGGGGAAACTTCCTGAATCTGGTCATGGATTAGATCCTTAAACGTCCCAACATGGTCAAAACAACAAAAATAAAAAAACATCTAGAAAACAACAAAAGTCAAAAACATTTGAAAAAAATCAAAAACAAAGCAACATCATTGGGTTATTCCTTCACTCAAATAGTCTAACATATCAACATTTGATTGAACCTCACAGCTATTTCAAGTCGATTTCCCACAACATATCCTCTAGACACACAAGTGGAATATCAATCCAGGTTAACAAAGTTGTTTTCCAAAAATAGTTTATGCTTTGAGTCAAATGGTCAAACTACGTGGTCTCTGCGTGTACAATGTAGGAAAGGCTTAATAGCCCCCGAGACCCTAAGTTAGTCCCCTTCGGTTTCTAACATACTTTATTTTCAACTTAGTCAAAAAATACAAAATCCAAATACAGTAAAAAAAAAACCAAAATCCAACATCATGCGAACACACTCTAACATGGGATGGTAACCTCTCCTTTGCTTTGAATTCATTGTGTTAATCTTAGGATTTCATTACATAATTTCAATAGCTTAGATTGTTCATTTCATGAGTGATGGAATAAGATCTTAGATTAAGTTTTTTGAATTAGATAGATTCTCAATTCATTGCATTTGTCTTGCTTTGCATTCTAATGTTTTTCCCCCTCACACAGAATGTAATCATGCTTCCATCTATATGGAAATTGTAATGTGAAATGTTATCTTGAATATATTTATGTAAATTTAAATCATACTTATATTATTGGAATGATTCTTTCATTATGCAATGGAAAAGTTTGGATAAAGTTATGTTTCAAATGATGCATTTATTATTGAATAGAAAAGAAAAAAATTATTGCTTATTACATTAGATATATAGTCCAATTACATGTGGGTATAACTTAGTAAAATTACTAGGTAGAACAATGGGCATGTTACACGTGCTATTAGAGCTACTAGTTCAGCTCTGGAGCCTATGTGCTTGCTATGTTTCCAGTCAACATTATACAAGTCTAATGTTTGGAAATTCTTGTGCCAGGATGGTGCATCTCAAGATGACTACGAGAAAGTCAATAATCGGAAATGAGCGCCACCTATGGGCCAAGAAGGAAAGAGAAGCTCTTGTTTGAACCATTGAGGGAACTAATTATGACAACACCATTTGGTTGAGCAATACTGATACTTTCAACCATTTCCCTTTCGATAATCATTCAAGAGAAGAGAAGGATGAAAGAGGCTACCAACTTCAACTTCTTACCTTCTGTCTCTCCAACCAAGTCAGACTCTTTGTCACTTTCCAAGGATATGCTCTCAGAATGTAGTGTTAGTCCAGTCATGATATTTAGATATCCTTGAGTTCTTCCCTTAGTAGAAGTTATTGTAATAGCCACAAGTGGTGAATCATAGGGTTATGTACCTCGAAACTATTTGTTTGACGATAGATCGTAGGGTTATTATCCTTTAGATGAAGTATATGAGCAAAAAATTGAGGGTTATACCCCATGAAGTTATGTATCAGAAAGTGAATTTGAGGGATATTCTCCCTAAGACTATCTAAATAGTCATTCTATGTAAACTCAAGGAAATTGAATTTTTTTTTATTATAATAAAAATCTTGTTTTCAAAAAAATTATGAATAAATTCTTTTTAGAATTTCTAATGTGAATGATAGATCTTTTGGAATATTGTTAGCATTGAGAAATCCTTCATAGATCTAATTAAAATGAAACCTTTAAGTATAACTATTCTAGGAAAAATGGTTAGGACAAGATCTAACTTTGGGGAAAGTCAAGAAGTAGGTCAAGGCACTGAGAATGTTGAAGCTAAGTTGGAACGCATTCTGGCTATCATGGATGAAACTAGAACAAGAATAGGAAACCTCAAACAATAAGTTAGGGGAATGGAAAGATAGGAGAAAAAAATCCAAAATAATGAGGAAGAAGTTCCCAACAATGAGGAAGAAGGGGAGAATTCCCATGATCGCACTCAATCTAGTGATCAAGAGAATGATAGGTCACAATCATATTTTGAGGGAACCAAATGAACCATTTGGCAAGTGAGTTATTAAGTGACATGAGGAAGATTACACCACCAAAATTTTAAGGTAGTACTATTGGAGATGTGGCAGAAGCATGGCTTATGGAGATGGAGAAATATTTTGAAATCAGAATTTACTTTGGGGTCACTAAATTTGTATGGGGAGCATTTCAGTTGGTTGGTGAAGCATCCAATTGGTGGATGAGTAATAAAATGGAGCTTGGGATTAGTTCCTTAATTCTCACATAGAGCAAGTTTGTGGAGATTTTTTGAAAGTGATGGTTTCCCCAACTTTTATATGACCAAAAGCTCATTGACTTCTAAAACCTGAGGCAAGGTGACTCCTTATTGAATGAGTAATGGGAGAAGTTCACTGGACTTCTAAAGTACGTACCTATGTACTAGAAGGATGAGCGATTTCATATAAGAAATTTTATCATGGGTCTAAATGTGCAAATAGGTGGTGAGGTAGATGTGCATGGTCCAACTACCATAGATTTGGTATACGAGAAGGCAATTAAGCAGGAACAAAGGCTTAAGTCAATCTCAAACTACTATGAGAGAAAGAGAAGGAAGCTCGTTTGGACATAGACCAATCAAACTCCAAGGAAGCCTAGTGAAGGGAAATTTTTTCAAAATCTAGGGGAAAAGGTACCCCAAAATAATTGGAGTGAACCAATATGTCAAAGAGGAAACAACAATAATTCCAATAACAACTTCAAAAGCAATGCTGGTGGAAATGAAAGTAATTTTGGAAGACCTACAAAAAAGAGGGGATCAATGAAGGGATGTTTTACATGTGGTGGAGATCACTATGTGAGCAATTGTCCAAGAAAACCATATGGGACACAACCACATGGTAACTCTCTTCAACCTCAAAGAGTTGCGTTCCAGCAAAGGATTCATGTTGTTGTGGATAATCGGAAAGCAAAGTACAAAATTAATCCAATAGAAGTTTCAGGTACTTTGTCTATCTAATTCCCATTTCAATTTTAATATATATTGGTGCAATAGAAAAATTCATTTCTCCTTGAGTAGCAAGTCAAATGTCTTGAAAATCTAGCTACATGGTAAAATCTTGGGATTTAGAATATGCAAACTAGACAAGAGCTAAAGTAATTCAATGTTTATTCGAAGCAAGGATTGAACTTCCAATTTTCTCGATAGGAAGTAAATATGTATGTAGCTCCCTTAGGTTCTTATGATGTCATCTTAGGGATGAATTGGTTATGGAAACGCAGGGACAATTTAGATTGCCATGCTAAAATAGTTAAATGCCTAGATGATCTAGGTAACTGGGTGTCATTACAAGGAACACCTAGAGAGTTTAAGTTATGACAGATATCCATTGTACAGATGCATAGGGAAACGAAGAAAGGTTGTCAAATATTTACAGTAAAAATGGGAAAACTTGAGGAATGCAAGGAATTCATTTCTCAATATCATATGGTATATTATGGACCTCAAGACTCCAAAGATGTCAAAGAGGGTGAAGTGTTGGAACTCGAAAAAACAAATATGGAGAAATATCCTATTTTACAGAAGTTTATGAATGTGTTTTTAAAAGAATTACCTAGATTACCACCTAAGAGGATATTTGATTTCTGTATCAACATAGTACCAAGGTCAGAACCTATATCGAAAGTACCTTATAGAATAACCACAACTAAATTAATGGAGTTAAAGGCACAAGTAGAAGAGTTGTTGTCTAAAGGATTGATAAGACCCAGTGTTTCACCCTGGGGAGCACCAGTGATCTTTATAAAGAAGAAGGATGGTACATTGTACTTATGTATTGATTATTGATTGCTTAATAAATCAACGATAAATAATAAGTATATGTTTCCACATATTGATGATATTTTTTATCAAATGCAAGGAGCAACATTATTTTTGAAGATTGATCTACATTCTAAATATCGCCAACTAAAAATCAAGGATGAAGATATTTTCAAGACTAGATATGGACATTATGAGTTCATAGTCCTACCTTTTGGGCTGACAAATGCACCAGCAACATTCATGAACCTAACGAAAAATGTATTTAGAGACTATTTGGATAGATTTGCGTTGGTCTTCTTGGATGATATCTTAATTTACTCCAAGAATGAAGAACATCTCAAGCATCTAGAGATTGTTCTTCAATGATTGAGAGAGCATAAGTTATATGGAAAACTCTCGAAGTGTACCTTCTTCCAAATGGAAGTACAGTAGATTTGGGTCACATAATTTTGGTTGATGGCATAGTGGTTGATCCAACGAAGATAAAAGTGATGTTAAAGTGGTCAATGCCCAAGAATGTGTCAAAAGTTTGAAGTTTTATGGGTTTGTCTTATTATTATCGTAAGTTTGTCGCAAACTTTTCAAGAATAGATTTTCCCATCACATCATCGCAAAGGAAGGGGAATAAGTTTGAGTGGTATGAGAAGTGTCAAACAACATTTGACCAACTTAAGGAAAGGTTGACCACAACATTCATACTAAAGGTACCAGATCCAGATAGTAACTTTGAAGTTATTACAAATGCATCAAGAGAAGGTTTGGGTCGAGTATTGATACAGGAGGGGCAAGTCATAGCTTACAAATCAAGGATGTTGAAACCCTATGAGCAAAATTATGCTTCACATGATTTAGAGTTAGCAACAGTTGTCCATGCATTATAGATGTGGAGACATTATCTATTGGGAAAACCATATGAATTGAAGACTAATCATCATGTTCTAAAGTATTTGTTTACTCAACCTAATCTAAGTGCATGAACGTGGCCATTAGTAGTTTCTTGCCGGTCATTTATAACGTGACCAAATTTATGACTAAACCATTTTTAGTCATTTATTTGGTCATTTTGATTTATCAATTTGGTAGTTTATTTAGTCAGTAATTTAGTCATTGATTTAGTCATATATTTAGTCATATTTATTCAGTGAGCTTAGTCATGTGACCATTAGTAGTTTATTGCTAGTCATTTATAACGTGACCAAATTTATGACTAAACCATTTTTAGTCATTTATTGGTTGTTTTGAGTGATCAATTTGGTAGTATATTTTTAGTCATTGATTTAATCTTATATTTTGTCATATTTATTCATTTATTTCTGTCAATTGATAGTATATTTATTTACTAATTTCTATCAATTGGTAGTATATTTAGTCAATTGGTAGTTTATGTAATTTGTTTTTCCACTAATTTCTACCTAAAAGTGTTGGAAATGAGACAATACTTTTGAGGTTTAAACATAAAATACAGAAAAAAAAAAAATAATCAATCATTAATTTGCACATAGTGAAATAGCTATTAAGAAGACAAAATACTAAAATTTTATTGAGAAAAGGTGTTCTTACAGTAGATACAAGACTTAAATATGTGTTTTTGCTTTAAAAAATGTGTTATAAAGTGTGTTTCTCAGTGCTGTGATTGAGAAAACCGAGTTACAATGCTCTATTTTTTTCTTGTACAACTACAAAACATGAAAGAACTACTTGAGAAATGAAGCCTAAGGGTCCTATATCTCATCCCAAGCATGGGAGAGCATATAGGAACTAAAATTGACTAAGTTCTCATGATTAAAAATAGGGAAACCTATTTTACATGCCCAAGAGGCCTTCTTGCTTGACTTGGTCTCCCTTGGCTCCTAAAACATGCTTTAAACTTTGGTGGTGTCACTATATAGCGATGCTATTTTAAGAATCGACAATGCTATTTTGAATTATAGCAACGCATATGTAAATAGCAATGTAGTTCATGATTTAAAATTAGGGTTTCAGATTTTAAATTGTGATGCATATGTAAATAGTGATGCATCTTTTAACTTAGAATTTAGGATTAGGGTTTGCCAAAGTCAAATAGTGACGCATATGTGTTTAGCGACGCATATCACAATTTACAATTTAAATACACCAAGCGTCATTGTTTGGAATTTGAAATATAGCGACACTATCATAAATAATGACGCTTTTGTCATTTTGGGGGATAAAAACTCCAAACTTAGCCATTTTTTATGAATTTTGACGTGTGCTTCATGGGTACAGGAGGTTATCCCACCTTTGATGTCTTGCAAGCACCAACTGACAATATTATCCAGACTTGGTGATTTGTCTAAGTTGCAATAGGAGCACCCATGAGAGATCGCTTTGTGGTACGTTGCTTACATGCCTGTTGTGCGGACCCATTTGGTGATGATGACAGTGCTATGTGAGTGATGGCATAGCAAGACTTTGTTGTTCCACCTACCTACGAGCAAGACAATAATGACACTTGAAGATGTATGGCATATTTTGCATTTGTTGATACATGGTGAGTGTGTTATATATGATACTGACATCAACTATGATTCCTACCATGAGGTGCTTGACTAGAAGGACATTGTCTTAGTCAACTCCCAGATTGACCTCGAGATGTATAGAGGTTGGGCGTCAACCTTCAAATTGATCATTGTAGTAGTGATCTCAGGTTTGGTTACTCCAGATCAATAGAGCAGGGGATTCATTCTAGGATGGGGGCTTGGCACATGATTCTATTCAAGAGGACCTAGTTTACATGGGGACCAGTGATGATGGCCTCCCTATACCATGATATACATGACTTTGTGTATTGTGATGACAAATCCATTGGCACATGTGTCACCCTTCTCCACATATGGGCATGGGAGCATATTGTTGTGCTCTGACCGATTGGTCAGATGGTAGATGTAGAGCCAGATGATCCTATTGTTTGGAGATATAGGGGTGTCATCACATTGTAGCACATAGGGCAGCTCGACATTCTATATTAGCACAAAGTGATCGATGAGATGACAGTATTCTGATGGCGACCATGGATTCAAATGCTTAAATGGTATGATGATTTCCAACAACTCTTCTT